>PVKB01004516.1:0-138590 GCA_004027205.1 Ctenodactylus gundi
AAGAATAGAGCTTCTATAAGATGTGGAATAATAGCAAATATTTTAATATACAAATAATAGAAGAAAGAGATAAAAATATTTAAAGAAAATAATCAGTTTTCCCAAATTTGATGAAAACTAAAAATCCACAGATCCAAGACATTCAATGAATCTTACATAGAAGAAATAAAATCATACCAAGGCACATCATAATCAACTTTTTAAAAAGCACCAATGAAGAGAAATTCTTCAAAGTAGTTGTAGAAATAAGCTTCATATAAAGAAAGATAATAATGACAGTCAATATCTTGTCAGTAAAAAGCAAACTAGAAGATACTGCTTAGCTTCTCTAAAAGAAAAAATAATACAGCAACTATCAACCTCACATATCACTCCCAGAAAAAAAAAAAATCTGTTAAAAGGTAACAGTAAAGCCGTGTTGTGGTTTGGGTCTTAGTGTCCCCTAAAAGCCTCATGCACTTATAGATACTGTGAACTGTTTGGAGGTGGGGCCTGGCTGGAAGGGGCAGATGCTTTGGGCTTGAGCTGGAGGGGTGTGTGCTGGTTTTGCCCCTCCTTCCCTGTTTTGGCTCTACCTTGCCATTCCGCGAGGTAGACCATAACCTTCTAAACTAAATCTAAACTTAATCTAAAATAAATCTTTCTTCCTTAAAGTTGTGGATGTCAGGTATTCTGTCCCATCAAGACAAAGTAACTAGGATGAGACTTTTTCAGGTTAAAAAAAAAAAGTTGAGAGAACTTATTTCAAGTCTCAGAAATGTCAAGAAGGTTCTTTACGCAGACAACGATACCAGATGAAAATTTGTATCAACACACACATACACACACAGGTTGAATAATAATGAATCTGTGGGCAAATATAAATTATTTTGTTTAAAAATTTCCACAAAAGGTAATTGTTTAAAGCAAAAAGCAGCATTGTACCATGGGAATTTACAACATGTAGAAATTAAAGTATGTAACAACAAGGACCCCGAAGATGGGAATGGAATAGGAATGTGCTATTGAAAAGTTCTTTTCCGTTATGTGAAGTGGAAAAACCCTACTGGAAGGTAGCTGTTGATAAATGTGCACACTCGAGCCTTTAAGAGCCATGGTGGTGATAAAGTAAATACAACAGCATGTGCAAATTTTTAGCTTTCACCTTGGTGAATTTTAATTTTTTACCACTGTGTAATCAATACACAGGTCAAGATCTGGACTGTTTCTAGAACCCTTGAACACTCCCTCACAGCCGAACCTAGCTGCTGTCAACCTCACGCCATGAGGCTGCCACTTTGATGTCTTCATCTCTGTACACTAGTTCTGCTTGTTCTTGAACTTAGTAGAAAAACATTCGCAGGGTACCTATAGTTTGCTACTTGTCTTCTCTCATTCCTCATTAGTACTGTTGTAGTGTAGTGAGCAGTCATTTTCCTGTTTTGTGATGTTTTTCCATATGACTATACAATAATAATGTAAGTATCCATCCTGCCAATGATGACTCATGAATCATTTTGTAGTCATCTACTAAGTGAACATATCTGCTCATTTTCCTTGGATATATTCCTGGGAGTGGAATTATCAGGTCACAGGATAGACAGAGACATATTTAGTGTTAGAAAATGCTGATGAAAACTTTTGTCAATGTGATTTAGCAAATTTACACATTCATTATCAATGTAAGAATTATAATCACACTGGGTGTCACCAATGTTCTTAATTTTCGCCACTCTTTTGAGCTTGTAGTGATACTACATTGCAGTTTTAGTTTGCATATGGCTCATAATTTACGATGCTGACACTTTTTCATCTGTTAACTAAGAATTCAGATAATCCATGTATATTTTTCTCATTCCTTCTCCTCTTTTGTTCCCCTCATCTTTAAAAAGAAAGAGATGTACTCAATTGAGTCAACTACCTCCATGGTCTTTTTCTTTTCATTTATTAATATTTATTTATAACAAGGTCTTGCTAAGTTGCCTATGTTGGGGGTTGGAACTTGAATCTCTTGCTTCAGCCTCCCAAAGTGCTGCAATGACAGGTATGCACCATCATACTCAGCTAAACTTTTGTTTTTATGTGATCTTGTTTTCAACCAGCCTTCTCCAATTATTACTTAAGAACAAAATCTATTATACACTTTCAACTAAAGGAATGCCAAGTAAGAAAGCTTTTATATCATAAGAAATCTCTTAAGATAAAGGAGGTGGATTGCAAGTTCAAGCCCATCCTGAAGAACTTATTGACTTTGCAAAGCTTTATCTCAAAATCAAACATAAAAATGGATTGGGCTATTGCTCACTGTGAGGGTCCTGACTCCTTAGCACCACACACACACAATCAAAAGTTCCTTACTGCTCTATACTCAGCTCCTGGCATAGAGTAGGTGTTCAAAAATACTTGTTAAATAAAGCATTGTTTCTATACACTGCGTATATATATTGCAGGTGAGCAGACATTGCACATGTTAAGTAACTAGTGTTTGGAAACTGCAGACCATGATGATAAGGAAGGTATTTTCATCTAAAGAGTAGAGAAAATGCAGAACTAAGTTTCCATAGCAACAACACCAACATCCACACAGAGGAGGAACCCATGGGGCCAATAGAATGAGATACCGTGTGTGGGAGGACCAAGGGACATAGTGAAAAACACAGCTAGAAAGCTGGGTTGGAGGCCAGTTTCCTCGCAGATTCCAAGTTCCCAGTGAACGGACACGACTAGCCTACAATACCACCTCTGTCTTCTATTGCAGCCATGATAAACTGCCACAGATTTAATGATATCCAACAACACATACTCATCCAAGGTCAGAAGTCTAGGTTGGCTCTGCTGGTTTCTCTGTTCTGTGTCTCACAAAGTGAAATTCAAGGTGTCAGCCACCTGGGCTCTCATTGGGAGGCTCTGGGAAGAATCTGCTTCTAAATCCACTCAGGCCCTTAGGAGAACTCAATTCTTTGCAATTGTAGGACTAAAGTCCCTGCTTCCTTGGTCTACGTGCTTCTTAAGGTTGTCTGTTTTCCTTGAAACATTACATTCTCCAGTAAGGCAAAGAGTCCCAAACTAGGAATGGCATCATGAGTTTTTAGAATTTTTCCCATTTCCCATTTTTCCCCAATTTCATCTTCCTATCTGCGGCCAGAAAAAGTCCCCAGTTTTTAGGAGTATATATGATTAGACTGTGTCAAACTGGAAATTCTTTTGGGCACTCTCCTTATCTTAAGGCCCAGAATTGTAATCACATCTGCAAAGTTCTTTTGGGAGAACATTTTTAAATTTTCCAAGGATTAAGGTGTGGACATCCTTGGGCTGGGGTGATGGATGGGCTACTGGGAAACACTAAAGGCTGCAGAGGAGGCAAATGATTCCATTTTTAAGTACAAGCATTTCTATAGCATTTTCTAAGTTCCAGGCTTTTTCACAGGTGATAGATATGATTTAAATCATACTTGCTTAAGAATTTCTTCTAACCTAACCCAGTGACACAGGAATAATGCCAGCATTCTGGAAGGCTGAGGCAAGAGTATTGCAAGTTTAAGTCCAGCTTTGGAACTTTAGCAATTTGCTAAGACCCTGTCTCAAAATAAGAATTAGAAAATAGGGGCTGGAGTTATAACTCCAGGGGAAGACCCTGGGTTCAATTTAAGTACTACAAATTTTTCAAAAAATCTCTCCTATAGTTCCCTAGACCAGGAGATACAAGTACCTTTTTATAACTAAGCTCATGTCCATTTCTAAGAACACATGCACACATGCATATGCACACACAGAGAGATGGGATGTGCCAGATTTCCTGTAGGGTCTCTGGCTGCAATTTCATGAACACCAGCACCTGACAAGTGTGAAATGCCAAGCAGATACTACTCCTGCAAGCATAGGGTATTCATGTCTAGTTACAGATAACTGCAGGTGTGATGATCATAAAGTTCATGGCAACGTGGAAGATGATGGTGATCATTGATGTGTTAAGTTGAATGAAGCTATTGGGCCAACAGATCATTGGGAAATTGGGGCTTGGATTTGAGTGACTGACTGGAATGTACACAAGAAACCAAGAAGGCGTGAGAATGCAAAGGTAGCAGCTATCAGCCTTGACCTTGAAGCCTGACTGAGGGAAGATTTCGACACCAAGAGATGATGTCCAGATTTCTGAGAAAGGCAAGATGCCAGCAGACAGATCGGGCTGGAATCCAAGGGTGCCCGATAAGATACTGGAAATTCCTGTGGGTCAGTGAAGACATTCCTGGTGCAGGCTACACCCTCAGGCCCACAGAGTGCGCCCTTAGGCATAACTTTAGGTACTCATGTGATTTGAAGGACCAGAGAGACAGAGACACAGGCAGAGACAGACCTTAAATTCACAGGAGAAGGGCACAACCTCCAAGCCCTCTCCTGACTCTAGGGTTCCTCAGGCCCTCTGCCCTGATGGACAGCCTTTATTACCCTTCAGAAGGAGAGGCTATTTACATACTGCGCAGGGCACTTGGAGGCTACACTTGCTCACGTGCAGGCTCATTGCCGGTGTGTGGTGGCTTCCATGACCTGCAGGTGGGTGTGTGTGGTTCTGGGCAGTCACACACTGCCTTCTCCTCTCCTGCTCTTAGCTCCTGAGTGATGCTCACCCCTGTTCATGAGTTGTGAGTGATCTCCCTTCAACCCTGTGCTTGATGTGCCCTGTGATTATTTAGTGACAGCTGTCATGTGCATAGTCAGCAACGTCCACTGTGAAATTCGCCTTCGTGAGGCGCCACAGCGTGGGTCTCTAGAGCCTAAATTGACAGCCATAGCTGGCTGGAGCAGACGGGGATAGTGATCCTAGAAATGTTAACATGGAAAGGGATTTCGACACGCATTTGCTGTTCTCCTGTGTTTTTTGCTATCTTCTGTTTTTCACTACCTTAGGAACTTGAAATAGAGAAATAGGAGGTGGTGGTAACCACTGAGACAGGATTAGGGCATTCCTGAGTCCTCTAGCAAGTTATCCTCAAAATTCCACCCTAATCCTTAACAGACTAGTATGTTTACCCTTGAAGTGAAACTGCGTGAAATTCCTTTCAAGAAAAGCAGTCTTCTGTATGTGCTGTGATCTTCCCCACTTCCTAAGTTCTCTGCCTGCCAAAGAGACTCATTCAAAGGATAAACAATGAGAGCAATGAGACATTATTTTTTAAATAAAAGTACTAAATATAGAGAACCCAAAGGCTACGTGGCTCAAAGGGTCTTGCATGGTTGTCTCTGATGGCTTCCACACCATTACCTCCCACCATTCACGGTTCCCCTACGTTTGACTCTCCCAGCCAGTCGTTGTACCTCTGGCTTCCTTTTTGCAAAGATGTCAAGGAAGTCCCAGACTCCAGTCTCCAGTCTCCATCATCTAAGCTGTCAGCACCGTGGGCTTCCTCAGGTCATACACGCCCTGGCTCAATAGCACCCCCAAGGTGCATTTCCTGCGTAGCACCATGCTGGAAATCACACCCTCTTTTCTTGCTTAGTCTTATCCAATACCACACATGTCTGACATAAATATTTACATCCATCTCAATTAACAAAAATAGCTTTTCAGGATACAGATGTCCATTGGGTCACTATCCTGTCCTAGCTCCTAAGACAGTGCTTGGTCTGCATCAGCAGAGGCTCCACAACACTATGGAATGCACAAATGCCACTATCGCAGATGTCAGAGGCGAGTGTCAGAAGCTCAGGGAGGCAGGGTGACTGCTGGAAGGTCCACTCCATGAATTACGTCAGCTGTGATCTGAACCCAAGCTAGTACCCTTTCTGCTGCACCAAGAGGCCACTGGGTATTTGAGGTGAAGTATGTTCTTCTGCACACAGCTAGGTTAGCCAGTGGGTCTCTTGTGGCCTTGGCTTTGCCCGTGGCCTGCAGTGGCCTTTGTTCGTCACCTTCTTACATCTTCTGCTTGTGGGTTTGCAGCATCTGTCAGTGAAGCCCACAAGCCCTGCCCCTCCTCTCCACTCTGCCTGTCCCACTGGCCTCATTGGGGGCAAACACCTGGCAAGCTGCCCAAGGCCTGCAGCTGACAAGTACTTCTTCCTGTCCATTTCCCGGTATAGGCCATTTTTAGCTCTAGGGCCTGAGGGGCTCCGTGACTTCCTCAGCTAACATCTGAGACTGAGTTCTTTTCCAATGGCTGCAGACTCACCTTGCAGACAAAAGAGGCTTTGAGAGCTGGCACAGTCACTTGGCAGCCTTCCGGATGAGGAGGAGGGCTTGCTCAGGAGCAGCATTGGTGTCTCAGTGGGGACCTCAGGCCATCAGGTCGGGCGGTGTTGCCCAGACCCACAGCCTGACTGCTTTACTCAGTATCCAGCTACTGGGGGCTTATGTGGAGGCACCTCCTACCCACTAGAAATTTGTATTTGTGTGTGTGTACTGAATGAGAAAGTGTACATGTGAATGTCAGGCAGGTTGGGAAGAGATAAGTACACAAAAATACGTCAAAATTACTGCAAAATCATAGGAAAGGCAACACATTCAAGTAATGGAATATTCAAAGTTAGGCGAGTCCACCATATTTCAGCAATTTGTAGCTTACAAAGCATTTGGTGCATCACGGTGGTTTTTTCCACCATTTTATTGATGTGTATAAGTGCAAAATTTAAGGTTTACAATGAAGTTGAGCATTTTGTGCACCTATGTATCTTGTTTAGAATCAGGCCTCATGCTCTGCATCAGAGTATCACCCCTTTTTTGCAGTGGAACTTTGGGCAAGTTAATCAGCCTTTCTGTGCCTGACTCTCATCTACAAAATGAAGCTGACAATAGCCTCTTTGGACAGTTGTAAGCGTCAAGTGAATTTGTCCCCATAAACACCATAAGGAAGGTATCTGGGTAAAAATGAATAATCAATGCTCATTAGCAAGTGTGGCTCTGCTGTGTAATTTGATGATCACGATAACTTCTCAGTACAAGAGCAAAGATAAGCCTCCCCTCGAGTTCAGGTGAAAACTGAGAAGCAGAAAGAGCACAGGCCACGCGGCTGGGATCGCCAAGATGCTCCATGAGAGAATCACAGCTTGAGCTTGGGACAATCTGACTTGGCGTCACTGGTAACTCACGTGCCTCACAGGTTCTTATTGCCTTGTGCAGGAGCCAGTGAATCAACAGTGAACATGACAGACAAAATCTGCATCCTAGCTAAGCTTACTGAGGGTGACAGGACAGTGACAGTAAATATGTCAGGTGAGGAAACATAAATCCTGGTCAGAAGACAGAGGGCAGGGAGGAGACAAATGTCCCATCAAATCAAGGCAGCAGGAGAAGGTGGCTTTTCATCAATGACATGAGTGAAGTGAAAACCACACTGACAAAGGAGGAGAGGGCTTCCAGACAGAAAGACCAGCAAGTATAAAGGCCCCGAGGCCGAAGGATATGTGCAAACTCAAGAAGTATTAAGGAAACCAGCGTAGGTGGCTAGAGAGATAGTGTACAGAGATTGACTGAATCATGGTAAAGATTTGGGCATCCATCCTGCACGAGATGGTACATAGCTAACACCATCACCATCCTGACCACCAACAGCCCTGTCTTCACCATTGTCAATAATGATGCTCTCTTCCTCCTCCTCCTCTTCCTCCTTTTTGACTGCCACCATCACCATCATCATCCTTGGCAAGCACAACAAAAGGAGTCAGGGAGTCAAATTTGAAAGAAAACTGCCTGTAGATGCATCATTCTGACTTCTGTAGGAAATTTTTAATGGAAAATTTTGTAGCAAAAAGCCTGGGTACATATTTGTTAGAAATAAGGTGGTGCTCTGGTAGCTGGAGGACCCACTCACACCCCACTTCTGTCCTTATGGCCACCCTTTCCTGCCCAGGTTTCAAAAGACAGCTGCATTCACAAGAAACAATAGCACCTAAGAATGAAAGTAAAACATCCAAAACCCCTATCCTTGCATCAGGGGAAACTTTGATACTGTCCCAAGACAGGAATGATGTTCATTAAGGGACAGGAGAAGACTTCAAGGGGTAGGATCTTCTCCTATGGGCTCCTCTTTTCCCATCTCCAGAGCTTTTATATAGTTGAGAGACCTAGGAGCAAGTCTTACTAACAGCAATTTTAAGACCACAGCTCAGCAAGAATGCTACTGTCCTATTGATGTGGACCTTGCATTGCCAAGCGGGGCTCCCCTTGTTTCAACACCTCTCCCAGGTGTTCAGAAAAGTGTATGAGAAGTCTCTCCCATGGTCGCTGGTCTGCCGAGGGAGATAAGGCTCAAGACAGAGCTGGTGCTGGACCGGGGTGGGGGGTTGGGGGGGGGGGGAGTGGACGATGACTAGACTCCCACAGAGACCAAACTTAGGGGAGCTTTGGAGGAAGTTAAACTGAGGACAATGTAATGAAATTTCTGCATATTTTTCTAAATATTGGACATCATAATGTGATGACAAACAGTTCATCCCTCAAAGTTCTGAGAAACTCAAAAATGTTCTCTTCTTTATTTATATTGCTTGGATTTTTTTTTTCCATTTTAAAGGTCTCAAATCACTTTCAGTGTTGCAGGAAGAAGAAAGACATTCAGCCTTCCTCTTAGGTCTCAAGTCTACCTGCACAGTGGACCTTGCCCTCTTGTTCCAGAACTACTGCCTCTTTGTGTCTCATCTGCCTTCCAATTGGCCCAATCTGCACAATTAGGCGACAGCCCTGCACTCTTAGAAAAGGATCTGCCTCTTCTTGCTGCTGGGCCCTGGGCACGAGGCCAGGTTTGAATCCAGACACACAAAATCCTGCTGTTCTTCTTGAGGCTCCGGCCAAGCATCAGACACTATGCAAAGGCCCACAGAACCAGCATCCAAAGTCCTACCTGCTGTGGAGGAAATGCCAGGTGCAGTGACAGTGATAGAGAAGTATGAAGGGAGTGCCACTCAGAGAAGGTGGCCAGGAGGTGACACTTGAGCAAAGCACCTGAACACAAGGAGGACATGAGTCATATGATACTTGGGGAAGGAGATTCCAGGCCGAGGGAGCAGTGAGAGCACAGACTCTGAGGTGCAGGACATCTGCTGAATGTTCTTTTTGCTGTGGTAAAATACGCTCACCACAAAATCCACCATTTGAATCATTTTTAAGTGT
Source organism: Ctenodactylus gundi (assembly GCA_004027205.1). NCBI lineage: Eukaryota > Metazoa > Chordata > Mammalia > Rodentia > Ctenodactylidae > Ctenodactylus > Ctenodactylus gundi. The sequence continues at coordinate 9,080 of PVKB01004516.1, forward strand.
ACAACTTAGTGGCATTAAGTACAGTCATGTGCATCCCTCACCATTACCATCTCCAGAACTTTCATCCCCAACCAAAGCACTATTCCCATTAAAAAATAATTCAGTCTACTCTCCCCACTCCCTGCCCTTAGCACCTTCTACCCCACATTGTGTTTTCTACTCCATAGGGTACTTCACATAACTGGAATCAGACAATGTCTGTTCTTCCGTGCCTGGCTTCTTTCACTTGGTATAATAGGTTCACTTATGAACCTAGATTCATTGAAGAGATTTATGAATAGGTTCATTCATTAACCTTAGGTTTATGTCATTGCTTATGTCAGAATTTCTTTTTGAAAACTGAGTAATATTCCATAATATAGATACACCACATTTTTCTCATCTACTGATAGGCACAAGGGCTATTTCTAGTTAGATGTGAATAACGCTTCTCTGAACACGGGTGTGCAAAGGTCTGTTCTAGTTCTTGGTTTTGATCCTTTTGAGTATCTTTTCCACAGCTGCTGTCCCATTTTCCATTCCCACCTGCAATGCACAAGACCCTGGACCTATATTCTCAGCAGCACTTATTATTTTCTGCCTTTGACTTTAGGGATCAGCATGAAGGCCACTGTGGCTGGCTCAGGGTGAGCCAGGAGGACAGCGCCAGACAGTTCACAGAAGTGTAATCACAAAGTGCTTTTTGGTCACAGGAAGGACTTCAGTTATTACCCAGACTGAGCGTGGCAGCTTTTGAAGAGATGTGACCCAGAGAAGCGCATAATGTTCTTTACAACAAGTTAAACCTCATGTTTCTAACTTCAGAAGCATCAGAGCTCTAAGGTGAAGTACAACCCTCCTTCTCCCAACCTGCCAAAGGGTTAAGTAAATACAAACCAAGCTAAATACAGTGAAAGGAGATATTTCCCTCCCCTGGTTCACACACCTGACACAGGAAGCAGACTCATGCTCTTTGGCCAAACTGGGCTTCAACAAGAAAATGAAGATCGCCTGGACACAGGATGGCTTAGCACTTCCCATGTTAGTTTCTGGGAGCTACTGAACAGCCTAAGGCCCCATCTGCTTTCAATCTTGTTAAAAGGGCCTCATGTGCTGGCGCCTGTTTAAAATAATGCACACTTGGAGTTTCCAAAATGAAGAAGAAAAAAGGTCCATGACTTCCCCGCCAGCATAGCTTATGTTTATTTTGGAGCAAGCGTTGGGAGTGCTGAGACAAGACACAGCTAATTTCTCTTTCCGAGATTGATTTGCAAGTCCCCATAGGCTCTTGCTCCAAGCACTTATGGCCTCTCAGTTTGAACTGGTCACCCCTCCAGAAGTCCACTGTGAAACAGCTCCAAATTAAGGCTGGGCTCAAGCAAAGGGGAGCTCCTGGGCCACTTTCCTCTTTGTGGATGGACTCTCCTCCAACCCTTTTCCTTCGCTGGGGCATCATGTTTATAAACACTCCATTCCCTTTCTTCCTGGATCCCTGCTCTCTTCTCAAAGGGCTACGGTGGTTTCCAGACAGCAGAGTACAGATGGGACTCAGAGCCAGCCCCAGTCTAATCCCCAAATGAAGACCAGGCCAGTGTCAGGGAAAATGGCCCACCTGTGGCCAGTGTATCCTGATTTAGTTTGCAATTCAAGAACTAAAGAGGTGAAGGCCAAGAGTGTCGGTCCATAGCCGGAGAGCTGGTAAGACATCTATGTTACTAAGCCAACACATGCTTGACTCACAGCGGCACCTGTCTTTAGTGGCCACAGACGGCTGTCACGGAGCATTTCCAACCTTTCATACTCTAAGGAAGCACCTCACCTGTGTACCCTCCCTCTCACAGCCTCATCACCAGCAGCCCCACGTGCCCACGAATTAGGGAAGCACAGAGAGGATAGAAGAGAAAGACTGAGCGCCAATGGTGGCCCAGTGGTGGTGGCCCATGTCACTTTCCCCAACTTTGGACTTGCTTGTACCCTACGGACCCAGGTGATCGTGTTTTAATTTTGGCGAAAATGTCCAGTGGAGCTGATGACACTGACTCCAGCAGCATCAACAGTAGGAGAAGAATTAAAAATCAGAGTAGACGAAACAAAAGTAGTGATACAATAAAGATGACTACTAGCGATCGTGCTGGGTGTGGATGCTGTGTGAATGTCACTAGTTCCAATGGCAAGGTAGTAATTAAAACATATTAACATTCTAACTTATAATAGATTTTTAAGCAATTATGTTGTGCCAGGTGCTGTGTTCTAAGGGGTTTGCACACATTAACTCAATCCTGATGGTAACCCAGTGAGTTAGGTTATTGGAGAACAATGAAACTAAGTATGTTTTGTGAGATCACAAAACTGGGAGGTGACAGACCACATGAATTGGGAGGCATATGGACCGTCCAGCTCTGTATCAAGCAGAACAGTAGTTTTTTAAAAAATCTGCTTAAGTACTGGACTTATATAAGATTTAATTGGAAACTAGAGTTGTCTTTTGAAAGGCTGCATGGTGGGTGAGGCTTTGGCATCAGACAGCTGTCATAACCACACCTTTACTCTGTATTCTCCATGCTAATGCATGGGGACTCTGCTGACCTGGGAAGGCTTGCTCCTCATCAGTCGGTCCTGGACATAGCAAGCCCTAGCCCAGTGCACACCTTAGAAATGCAAGTCAGCCAACACACTGTCCACACCCAAGAGCACCTGCAGTACCCAGCTTCCACACTCCAGGCCAGTACTCACATGCCCTGATTGCCACAGCTAAGCAAGAAGCAGCAGCCTACTCCCCAGAGCTGGCTGAATGGCTGAAGCTCACCAAGCCTGGGCCTGTTCACCCAGCCTTGCTCATTGCTTCCCATGATGCCACAATGATGGGTCCTGCCTGGGTTTGCTCCTCTTCCCTCTGCTCCTGAGCAACCATGGGAACATCCTTCATGCCCCCCATGCCCAGGACATGTCATGCCTCCTGCTCCAAGGGGACTCTGAATAGAATAACTTCTTCATGACTGACTGTCCTTTGTGTCTTACCATATGCTGGTACCTTTAAAGCAACAGGCTCTGCTCCTTCTCCATGCCCTGCAGCAGTGATCCCCAACCACCGACATCAGAATCCAGTTTAATGGAAGATCATTCTCCCAAGGACTGAGGGTTAGGGGTGGTACTGGTTCTAGAGCAGGTTGTTGTAGGATAGCTTTGGGATGATGAACAGCAGCAGGAGGGGAACAGACAGCTCTGCCTCTCCTAGTGGCCCAGTCCTTCCTAGGCCATGGACCAGTACCAGCTGACGGCCTGGGTTCTGGGGACCCCTGCTTTGCAGGATTTCCATAGGCCCTAGATTTCTGTTGGCTTCAAGGTACAAAGCTGAGGGGTGTGGGGTCATGTTTCAAATAATCCTAAGCGTGGGTCAGATGGACACAATTCCACCACCGAAACTTCCAACTGTGGTATCTTAGAGGAAATCACAGTGATTTTTTTCCTCAGTTGCTCTTCCTATAAAAATGGAGGAGAATGACTCTGCTCTGTCTGTCCTCAGGTTGCTGACAGAGTCTGTAAGAGAGAATGAAGGCAGAGTTTCTCCAGAGTGAAGCCCACGCTACCAGAAACTGGATCCCCATCTCCTGTCCTCAGGATACCACTGGGCTCTCTGTCAGCAAGTCTGGTCATCAAGGTTTTTAGTCCAGGACAAGGGTTCCAAGCCCTGGTACTAATAATATTTGAGCTGGATAAGTCTCTTCTGGGGGCTGTCTTGGATTCGCTATTCACAGATGTCAACAGCACTCCTGTGTTGCGACAACAAACAACGTGTCCAAGCATTGCAGAATGTCCCCTAGGAGGCAAGATTGCTCCTGGCTAGAAATTACTGATACAGAAAAGAAGATGAGCTAGGTCAAGCGTAGATCTCTCCTGCAAGTCTCTCTCTGTCTCTGTCTCTCCCCCCCCCCCCTCTCTCTCTGTATCTCTCATCTCTGCCTCCTTTCCAAAGATGTTAAAGACTTTCCAACTCCTGACATCTCTGGAACACCAAGACCATGAGAAAGCCAGCTGGAACGCAGGAGCTTTAGCAAACAGCTCTAGGTTACAGACACCAGAACAGAGCTCAGAGTTTTGTGGTTGGTGGGTTTTGGTTTCAGTCCTGTTATATCTTTACCAGTTGAGCACATCTGTCTAGGTTCCAACTACCTTATGCAAAAGTTGCCATCTTTTTAAAGAAGGCTTGCATCAGACTCACAGTACGTGCGCACTGAAAGTTCCTTTAGGGTAAACCACATGGATTCATATTGGTGCCAGCTCTGGTTGCTGCATGGAGGACAACGAACTGGCCCTCAGCTCAGTGGCAAAGTGTGTCTTCACTGTGCAGTGGCATTTTCTGTGGCCAGGGGTAATGACTGACCTGTCCATTTGCCAGTAGTTCCTTCTTTTACCAACAAGTTGGCCTAAATCCATAGCTCCCCACTGATTTCACTAAAATGGACCCAATTCTCACCATTTGCTGAACACAGCAGCATTGCTGTTGCTATCTCCATTTTGTGAATAAGGAAACTGATGCTACAAGTACCCAGCCACATGCCCCAAGTCCTATAGATCATAAGACGCGGAGCCAGGATTAAATCCCTTGTCTATCTGACCTAAGGCATAGCCCTGTCCTTCACACCAAACTGTTCCAAAAGATATCTTTTTCTACCGAATCAACAAAAATCTCTTTTCACATAAATAAAGTACCACACAGAGTAATAAAGTCAGGCTTGGTAGTGCAGGCCTGTGGTACCAGCACTCTGGGAGGCTGAGGCAAGAGGATCACAAGTCTAAGTACAGCCTGAGAAACTTTGTGAGATGCTGTGTCAAAGTCAAAAATAAAGAATAATGGCTGAAGATGTAGCTCATGTGAAGGCCCTGGGCTCAATCCCCAGTACTGAGACAGAGTGAGAGAGAGAAAAAGAGTCAGATAGATACAGACAGACTGACAAAGACTATTTTCATAACTTTAATGTAATTCCCCATCAAGTATATGAAGAGGACAGGTCAGATGAACATTAGAAGAAACTTGAAGTGCACACAAGAAGGTGGGGGGAACAGCAGGTGTACGCTGTAGGGATGAGGAGTGGGTTAGTGTGGAGGTGAGAATTGGGTGTCACGCAGGGTGAGGATGCTTGGGGGTCTGCCTCTGCCACTTAGAAGCTGTGTTCATGAACTCCTCTGAGCCTTACTTATTCACCTGTATTGGTCACAGCTCATAGGGTCACTGGGAAGATAAAACTGGGTGAAATACATTATACCCTTAAAGTCACCATGAGCAGGAAAAATGAACAAACTCCTATTGAATATTATTTATTTTTACATATTTTATAAATGTTAATATTTTATATATAACATATTTATATATTATGTACAATGTATTATTTATAATATGACATGTAATAGGAATTTGATATTTCTTATGATGGTGGCTTTTGGGACATCCTGTGTAGTAAGATCTTGGTAGGTCTCTTAATCTTTTTCTGCTTAATACAAATGTATTATTATTATTATCTCTATTATCTATATTGTGAAATACAAAGTCTCAAGGTTTTTAAGAAAAAACAAATCTAGTTCTGGACTGATCAGAGCCCACAAAGCAGAATGCTGGAGAGTTTGTCCATAAGAGCTGGACACAGAGGCAAGTTCAGGGCCAGCTGGCTGGACATTCAGGTGAATGAACATATCAGACTGTATTCATCATATAAAGGTAACATGTTTGGACACTGAGATGCAGAATTGGTGGAAAAGCCACCATACACAAGAAGCATGTAAATTAGTTATTGGCTGCTCCAGCGTCTCCCCTGGGGCTACTATGTGGAGAGAGGCAGACAAAAAGCTCTGCGGTGCCAGGTTAGGAAGGGCTGGGTGCTGCCTAAAGGCTTCGGTCTCCAGCCCATAGACATCGAGGAGCCTGGACCATGGGGAGAAGGAGGAGCCAGAATGGGACAAAAGCAACCGTACAAGAACAAGCAAATCAAAGCAAGTAATCAAAATCTGCTCTGTTCGAAGAATGCAAAGCTTGGGGTTCCTGGCACTTGGCTGGCCAGGCAGGGAAGGGTCAGCCTCTCTCTTCCCCTTGCTTTCCCTGGCAGCTCAGAAAGGAGCAGGGTGGACTCTCTCCTGGCTGTCTGCACAGATGCAGACCCTAAGGTGGGGTGGGCAGGCAGGTTTCTAGGGAAGGTCCATTATAAACAAGCTGACCACCCATTTGTAAGTCCACAGAGACCCTCAGGCTATTGCTCAAAGAGAAAAGGAGAGTTCCAGAAACAAAGATAAAGGGAACCTAAACCCCAGGGTTGCTTCCTGCAGTCTCCAAGGAAATCCATCTGAAAAAGATGCTTTAGGCCAGAAAATAAAAAAATGCCTTTTTTTCCCAAGTCCAGCAGATCAGATCAACAGGTGAATCAAAGAGAAACATTTCATTGTGCAACAAAATGGAAAAATCACTTTTTTACCTAAGCTTCAGTTATGTTTTCTGAAAAATAATAAGACTCACAGCTCGAGAGCTGCCAAAGACAGACAAGGCAGAGTTACGTGTGCAAAGCACTCAGCAGAGAAGAGCATAGAACTGACCTGCTAGGTGAATCTTCCTCCTTTTTCTTTTTCAGTACTAAGGAATAAGCCCAGAACTTTCTCTTTGACCTACATCCTATTCCTTTTTGATTTTTACTTTCCTTAATTTTAAGACAGGGGCTCCCTAGGTTGCCCGGGCTGGGTTTGAACTTGCAATCTTCCTGTCTCAACCACTCTCAGGTTTACAAGAGTCCACTATCATGACTGGCCCTTCTTTCCTTTAAGACAGTAGTCCCCAATCTTTGTGACGCTAGGGACCAGGTTAAAGACAATTTTCCAAAGAACAGGAGTGGGGGCACTTCTTGGGCACTAGGCTGTTGGAGGACAGGTTTGAAATGGCCAGAAGCAGCAGGAGCCGAGCAGGGAGAGAGGCTCCGCCTCCTGTCAGTACAGCAGCAGCATTAGAACCTGATAGGAGCAGAGCTGACAGGAGGCGGGGCTTCCTTCACTGCTCACCTCCTGCTCACTGCTCATCTGTCTGTCCAAGGGGCCTGGACCCTCCAAGGCCACAGACCAGTACCAGTACCAGCCCCTGCTTTAAAATACATTTGGAATCCCCCAAAAGCATCCCTTCATGCTCCATGATGGGCCTTCTGCTCCTCTCCAGTGCTACACTCTTATCATTGTCTAATTTTCCCCTTAGGTCTCCTCAAGCCAGACTCGGCAGGAGGAGACAAGGGCAGGAATCGGCTGAATTTACTATAAGCAACAGAGCATGGACAAGAAGAAGCACCTTGACAAGCCATGAAAAAAACAGGGAGGTGAGGGGTCAGTGGTGTTCACATCTCAGCCCTGCCACCTACTAGCTGTGTGGCCTTAGGAGGATGTTTAACTTCTCTGAGTTTCAGTTCCATTAATATTTACTTTGTGGGGCTGTGGTGGAAATTGAATTGATTTGTACAGATAAACTGCTTAGAAGATAGCAGAAAACCATGCTTTACCTTTGATGCTCCTGTGAGACTAGTGCCTTAATCTGGATCCTACACACACACACACACACACACACACACACACACACACACACACACGGCACAGTTCTTACAGTAGACCAAATCTGGATCCTTTACACACACACACACACACACACACACACACACACACACACACACACACACGGCACAGTTCTTACAGTAGACCAAATCTTTTCTCTATAGCTTCTTTCACTTTCCCTACTTCATAAAGGTCTGCAAAATGTTTATTAAATAAAGACTGTGTACCTTGGGTCCTTGAGGGCACCAATCATTTACCCTAACAAATGTCCCTTGTCTGAACCCCAGCATAGGCTACCATTGCTCCGCTGCTTACTGTTACAATTCTTAGCAACATTTAGGGAGAATGAAAGAGCCTGTGTTTAATATCCATCCTTTAGACATAAAGCTCCATCAGATAGAGATTACTTCTGTCTTTAATCATCATGGCAGATGGTCACCCTAGAACCTAACACATGATAAGCTGTCTCAATTATTCACTTGTGCTGGACAAAATACCCAACATCCACAACTTAAAGGGGGAAAGCTATATGTTAGTTCAGAGCTTCAGAAGTTTTCACACAATTCATTCATGGCCAGCCAGCAACGGTGGAAACCCATGGCAGAGTCTGAAGAGCTGCTCACAACACTGCAGATAGAAAACCAAGTGAAACAGAGGTAAATGCATGTCTGGAGACTCAGTAAGGCCAGAAAGCTTCCCAGGAACACACTGTAACAGTGTTTCTTTCCCTTCCTTTACCTAGTTCAAGCTACCTGTTGGGCTGCCCACACCTAGGGTGGGTGTTCTTCTCTCACTTCCTCGCCCACAACTCAATAACACACACCTGAGAGCTCTGTCCTAGGCACACCCTCCAATCTCATCAACTGGACACAATCTCTTCAGGTCAAGCTCCAAGCATCAGCCCCCTTTCAGCCAGGCCTCACCTCTCAACAGTACATAATTCCACATTTATCCCACTATATCCAGAAACCTGAGGCTTTTTGGGGGACACTCCAGTTCTAAACCATAGCATAGGCATTTGATAAATAATCATATAATAACATCCTGCCCCTGTTCTCAATAATTCCAGTGTCACAAGCAAGCAACAGGCTGGGGACTAGTAATTTCAAAGGCAAAATTGAGATAAGACTTTTCTAGAAGAGACTTGCAGAAAACAAGGTATGGAAGTATGTGAACACCAGAAGGCTGGAGGGGAAGGTATTGGTAGGACCATAGTATAACACAGTATTTGGGAGAAGGGGTAGGAAAAGAGCTAGCTCATAGAGGGCTGTGCCTGCCCAGCTCAAGTTCCACCAAACAAGCCTGCAGGCAAGAAAACCCTTAGTGCATGAGAATCAAGTTACCACATTGTCCTTGATCTCATGTCTCCAGGATATACCTTCCAGGTAAAGACAGTCAAAAGTTTAGGAACCATGAATATAGATTCTGAAGTTAGGTTGACTGTCTACCCTAGCACTGCCACTCATAAACTGTGTAGCCGTGGGCAAACCTTAGTTTCTCCATTTGGAATGGAGGAATTTATAGTAGGTACTTGACATAAGTGGTGGTGATCCTAAATAAACTAGCCCAGATGAAGTACTCAGCATGTGCCTGGTGCTTACTGAGCATGGGATGAGACACTAGGTGTTGTCATTAAATCCTTGAGGGCCCAGGTTGTAAAGCTGTCATCTGCACGATTACACCATTACACAGTGACATATAATCTCATGTCACTCTCTGAAATCTCAGAGACAAAAGGTCCAAGACAGGTCTGGTCTAAGTTGAGTTGGGTTCCAAAATACAAAGCACCATAGAAAAACTCTTGTGGAATGTTAAAGGCAGTGGAGGTTACACAAACTCATTCTGGGATATCAGCCTACACCCTTCCTCTCTTTCCTAAGGGACTAGACTATGTTGCCAGACTGGGGATGATCCAAAGGAAGCCATTTCCACCATAAGTCTTGTTTATGTGATGGCCCTGCTCCTTCCTCTGGAGGCTGTGCTCAGGGTGGGCTGGGAGGTTCCTCAGACAATCTAATAGATTAGTTTCCAGTTTAGCATAACAGCCAGACAGAGTTTTGCAGTGAAGTCATCCAAGTCAATTAAAAGGCATTTTCTCCTGCTGTGAGTTCAGAAGTCCCTCTGATTTGTTCCAGTTTTCTGGGATGTTTCATAATAAGTTCCACCCTGGGCTAATTAATAACCCTTGATTCCTACTGAAAAGCAAAGGCTTCAACCCCGTGTGTAAAGCACATTGGGTTGGGGCTGCTGGCAGGCCTGGGAGAGCCCAGTGGGGGACTCCTCTCATCAGCGAGTGGGCCAGACCCCAAAGGGTAGAAACAACAGCAGGGCTGAGGGAAATTTCAGTGGCCAGGCAAAAGCTGAAGGGCAGAGCTGGAGCAGCGGTGTGACAAGCAGCTGTAGGGCACAAGGAGGAATCTCATGAACAAGAGGAATCACAAAGCCAGAGATTAGGAGTTTGGAAGGACGTTAGAATGGAGAGTAAGGAATCGGTCAGGCTAAGCGGCTGGACTAAGGTAGCAGATGCCATGAAGTTGGCAGCGGCTTGCTTTTAAGTGATGCCACCTTAAGTGCATCATGTGGGCCTAATTCTACCCTCTGTCTTAGGGAAAATAGGTCATCTCTTCTATTCTGAAATACAACTGACTGGTATGAGAATGAAGCTAAAATGGTTGCAGGACAATGTGGCAAATCCTTGTATGCATATTCATTCATTTAACAGTGTGAAGTCCTTTCCATGAACTCCTTGCCCGGGCATAATATGAAGGATCAGGTGTCTTCTGTTACCCAGAGCTGAATTTCTCTGCTCTAGTCCCATGTCACCATTCTTATGTAGCCCAAATTCCAAACACACAATCAACATGTGCACTCTAAAATGAACACACAGTTCTGTCACTTGAAGGCTTAAATGGTCCAGTGCACACGTCCCCCTCTTGTATCCCATTGCCTTTCAATTTCAAATTGCATACTGTTAGGGATGAGATATAAAATGTTCCCCCACAGGCTCAGGTGTGGGAGACTGAGGCTCCAGTGCAACAACATTCAGAGATTTGGGGCAGCGGCTGGATCATGAAGATTTTGACCTCACTGATGAAATAACCCACTGATGGACTCACAATTGAATTACTGAAAGATGATGGAAACTGCAGGGGTGGGGCCTAGCTGGAGGAAGTAGGTCCCTGGGGTCACATGCTGGAAGGTTTGTCTTGTCCCAAGCCCCTTCCTTCCTCTCTGTTTGCTTACTGGCCACCACGGGGTGAGATGCCTCCTCCTCCCCAAGCTCCCACCACCGTGATGTTCTGCCTCACCTCAGGCCCAAAGTAACAACCTGTGGACTCTGGGCCGAAACCTACTAAACCTTGCACCAAATACCCTTTTCCTCTTTTTAAAATTCTTTCTCTCAAATAGCCAGTGATGGGAAACTAACACACATAACGCACATAACATAGCGCACAAAGCCCACCTAGAGCAGGCTGCTGTCTGCTTTCCAGCCTCATCCTCTGCTCTGTCCCTTCTTGGGCATTATATAGTCTGATCTTTTCCCCATGTGCGGCAAGCTGAGATTAAAACATGCTTTCTAGCTGCATGTCCTAATATACACATCTACCCAGTGTCACTCTTTTAATTCGCTTCCCCAAGCCCCAGTTCCGCATCTGATTCTATCATTAAGAACAAGCACGGAACAGTGTTCAGGAAGTATGTCTTGGGTGACAAAGCGAGTTTAGATGAGTTCAGGGTTTTATTTTCTAAGTACGTATCTCTCAAGAAGCTAATGGGCTGTGGAGTCCTCCTTTAGCATACCTACTTAATTTCCACAGGAGCCACATTCATCTGTGGCACTAACGGAGGCAGGACAGACTTTGATAAAGTGGGCTGGTTGTAAGAAAAGGTAAATTAGCTTAGAGGCTAGAAACTGAGGAACTATGAGCTGGGTTTCCTGGTGTCAGAAAATGGGCTTCCCTCCCATCGCTGCACAGAAAATAATGCCTGAGCTAAATCTCATCCCTCCTGGTATCTTCTTTTCAAAAATTTGCCATAACTGCTTCAAGATTTAGCTCAAGTGTTCCTCAGTGGTACATTCAAGCCAGGATGCTAGAATCTCTCACAGGAAAGTCTGGAAAGCCTGAAGGATCATCGATGAGGCAAAGTGGTCCCTTCTGTGTTTGGAATCAGTGGGGCTTGTTCAACCATGGTGTCAGTAATCCTCCAGCCCTCATTAGTCAGGGCCCTTCTTTGGCCCTCAGCTAGCTAGGATTCAGGGCTCCAACCAGATGCCTCCTAAGACAAAAGCCTCTTACTTGTAAATGTGGAAAATAAGGATCTTCTAACTAGATCATTATTAGATCAATTTGTCATTAAAGCCACAAGAAGAGACCAACGGCTTCTTAAAAGAAGAAAAAGACATCATGAGTCAATTGAGAAATGAAGTAGGAAAAGAAGTGGCATGAAAGATGACAGCCTGCGTTCTCCATACTTTGGGTACCAGCAGTGTATCACCATTTATGATTGGTCTAGCTACTTCCCTTCAGTATTAGTCAGTTTTCCTGTAAGTGGCCCCAACACCAATGCCTGCAACTTATAGAAAAGGCTTAAATTGAGTCATGGTTGCAGGGGTTTCATTTCTTAGTCATCTGTCTCCAAGACAGAAATACCATAGAGGAAGGGAGTAAAGATGGCTGGTGTGTGGTGGGCAAGACACAGAGCAGGGAGCAGTGCCAATGTAAAGGGGACAATGGATCAGTCACAGATCTCAGACTATGGCTCCTAGGCCCACCCAGACGTAAGAAGTGTGCTCTAGCAGTCTCCTGAGTGGATCCTGGCGCCAGTCAGGTCAATTCTCCACTGTGACTGCCATTCCCTCTGAACTCTCAGAAGCTAACTGGGGTGTTAGGTTAGATGATATTCAGGGATTCCTTCTAGTTCCAATTTCTATGACCATGTCTCATTATCCACCCATTCACACATTCACTCAACAAACACTCATTGAACACTGATTCACTGTCAGGATCTGTGATACCTGATATCAAGAAAAAGTTAGAAAAGCACTGTACACATCACCTGAATGTTGCACATCAACTGGACATAGAATGGGACAGATGTATAAATAATCAAAACACATGTATACATGTAAACTGTTTATATATCTTATTTTACCTACTGTCCTACAAACTTACTTAGAACATGGTCATATTCTTAGTTTTGAATGACCCAAGAGACTGAATGTAGAAACTAGTCAGGTGACGTGTTGATGACATACAATGATTGCAAAAACATCACTTTCTGTAAGCCAAGTTTTTTTTTTTTTTTTTTTGGGGGGGGGGTGCTTCCCACATGGCATTTTTTTCTAATCTCAGAAGTCTATGAGGATTTATTTTTATTATTTTATAGGTGAGGAAACTAAGTTACCCAGAAGTTAACGTCCTCCCTCAAATCAGTCAAGAAGTAACAAAGTTGGAATTCAAACTCAAGTTGTCTTGTTCTAGAGTCTGAGGTATTATAATCATCTAATTTAACAAAGTACGTCTAGGCTTAAAAACATCAGTGAGCATAATCTTCGTGGGAAAACAAAGATGAACAGTACAATTAGCAGAGGAACTATGTAGCAATAAACCAGAAAATGTAAATGTTGAGAAAAAAGGTTTTAGGGTTAGTCAGAAAAAGAGGAGTGTGAGTGTGTGTGTGTGTGTGGGGGGATATCACATATGAATTTATATTTATCCTGTAGATCAAAAGAGCAGAGTGAGATAGGAAGGAACTGTAGGAGTTATACTCAGCCAAGGGGGTAAGATAAACAATTTTATAAAGACAAATTCAAGACTAACATATATTCTGATAGATCTACTTTTGGTCAAATCTACTTTTGTTAGTCCTAACGTGGATTCAAATTATCAGCTTCACGCCATTCTCTTTTCTTTCTCTTTTTCTTTCATCTTGCAGTACTGGGGATTAAACCCAAGGCCTTCACACTGAGTCACAGCCCTGCTCTGTTGTTAATTTTTTATGTTGAGGTAGGGTCTCGCTAAGCTGCTCAGGCTGGGCTTGAACTTAAAATCCTGCCTCAGTCTTCCAGGGTGCTAGGATTACAGGTGCACACCACCATGCCTGGCTTACATTCTTATTAGCTGTTCCATGTGTGGGAAATTCATTGAGCTTTCTGAACCCCAGTTTCCTCAGTAGGAGGCAGTTGATGTAGATTATGAGTTCTTGCACAAGAAGCACTAACACACCACCTGGATATAATAGTATACGATCCAAAAAGTTTGTTACCATCACCCTTGCTATTGTTTTACAATTTCTACGGTTTTCTTAAGTTGATGGGCTGAGTGTAGATCCAGGAAACTGATAAACTCACATTAATCAATGACATGACTAAGGGAAGAAACAGTTTCTGCTCTGATGAGTTATGGTTCGGCTAATATAACCTAGAATCCCACCTGTTTTTTTTTTTTTTAATTCTCCAGCTGGTTCTTAGATTCCTGCATGCTTTTAAAAATAATACAAAACAGAATGCCTGAGGTCAGCGTAAGCCAAGCCAAACAAATAAATCTTGCAAGATTGTGTTAACAAAACAAGGCTTATTGGATCAGAGCAAATGGACTCAGCTCTGCACAGAAACGTGGATTTCAAACACGAAGAGGTCAAAAAGGAAAAATCAAATTATGCTGCATTTCAGAGTTCAGCATCAATGTTTGGTCTGGAATCAGGAGAGTATTCTGCACAGGATAGGCTCCAGAACTTCCAGGTCATGCAGAGTCCTAGAAATCCAGCTCAGAAGAGTCTTGTAGACCATCAATGCAGCCTCTATGGAAGGTAATTTCATAATACCTATCAAATTATACAAGTGCTTTTGAAGCTGAGTTCTCTGGGATGTAAATGCTGGGATGTATTTTTGTGTGGGGGGAAGTTCATTAGGACGTGATCTGAGAATTACCATTACTCGAGAGGAGAAAAAAGAAAGAGGCAGGACTGAATATGGGGAGAAGGTGAGCTCAACCAAGTCTCAGCCAACTCTGCAAAGAGTTCTAAAGCAGGAATACCCTTTCAGCATTGCCTCAAATTGGGACGAAAGGGCTAGGTCATTATCTCATCCAATATAACTGCTTCCTGAAAAGAGATGTGACTTTGGGTTAGCTTCTCTCTTTACCCGAGGAAGTTCCAAAATAGAGCTGAGATTCAAGGGCTGTCTTTTGGGGGAAAAGTCCTTCACTCCTTGAAGTACCTTAGAGCACCTACTTCATGTTTTACTTTTGGAGTGAGTCTATTTCTAGGAATCAATCTTACATATACATTGATACCTGTTTGAAATGACATGGGTATAGCATCAATTGTATTAGTAAAATTGTTCAAAATAAATTATGATGAGCTCTAGGCAGTCACTAACAAGAGTGAGGCAGCTATGTATGTGGAAACACTCTAAGATATATTAAGTAAAAATCAGGGTTTACGTGAGTATGGATAAATAGAAGGACATGTATGGATGCTGGATGGCTAAGGAGGTGGACTTTGCCAGTCTTATTTCTCATGGGCTTTGGTTTCCTTGTAATCACTCTTCAGAAAGTATTCCAGGTGATGATTATCTCTTTACAGTGTGATATCTCAATTAGATTTTTCATTAGAATCTGATTGGAATACTGTAGGTAGGTAGGTGGTGGTGGAAAAGTAGGGGAAAAGAGTATATGGGCTTTCACCTTTCTGTATTCTACATGTTGCACTTTGATGAAGCAGCCTCAAGTGGTATCAGGTTTTGGTATCAGGTAACAACTAAAACTATAGGTTACTGAGCACTTAGGATATGTGCTAGATTACATTTAGCCTGGTCAGATTGAATGGGGATCCAGTATGAGTTTCTATGCAAAAACTCAGCTGCAAAGGAGGAGGATTGGGGAGATCTAACTTGTAATAAAAACATACTCACATAAGCCTTCAGCAAATATGCCTTGTAAGTTACCACTAAAAATAAGTCATAGAATAAAGCCAAAGGTAGTAGGGTCTTTTGACATGACTTTAGATGCATTTTTTCAAGGTTTATTTCTCTTAAGTATTCTGTGCGGAGGGTGTTCTACCTCTTACCAAAGCACCAAACTGCATTAACAACCAACTTCTACTTTTCTTATCATTGATATCTTTTTCCTAAAATATCACAGTCTTTACAGTCAACATGTACAGTTAAGCTGTAAGAAAGGTTGTCTCAGAATGAATTATGGATTGAACGCTGAAGTGTGATTGAAAATATATAAAAACAAGTTTAGCATTCCTAATCTGAAAATCCAAAATTAAAATTGCTGCAAATTCCAGAACTTTTTGAGTACTCACATGACACTAAAAGTGTAAAACCCCACACCTGACCTCATGTGATAAGTTCAGTAACATCACAGGTGCACTAACAATGTTGTATCAAATTGTACTTAGTCTATACATATAAGGTATATATGAAACACATAAGTGAATTTCATGTTTATATTCGGGCCCTATCCCCAAGGTATCTTATTATATGTGAGCAAATGTTCCAAAACCTGAAAAGTTTTGAAATCAGAAAGCATTTTGGAAAAGAGATACTCAACTTGTCTAAGGTCTGAAGTTTTTGAAATAAGAGAAAAATTACACTTGTGTTTTCAGAAGACAGGTATGTTGAAGAAATTTAAGAAGAACATATGGTGAACAAGTATCCAACAGCTTTCACTGAGATCCATACACATCCACCTAATAACATCCCGACTGCAACCCCTCACGAGGCTCCAAGTGTGCCTTGGCCCTCACATGTAAGCCTGTATCGTGACCAGGTCCCTTCTCTGGCTTCTCTCTCTACTTGATGAAGCAAGTCATTGCTGCTCTTTAAGCTGTGGTACCTCTATTAACACTGAGCAAAGACTGAACAGGGTCATTTTGTCTTCAGTCTTTTGTCATTAGAGCCTCAGGCTCTACCCACCAACTGCTAGTTCTCTAATCACTCAGACTGTGAGTCTACTTAATATTAATTCATTCACCAACCTCCTTTCTTTAACCCCCACCGGAGAGGCGACTTGGGCCTGAGGAGAAGACTTTTTGCCTCATATATAAACAGAGGCGAGCCCAACATGCCAACCACCCTGGCCTGATCCTCTCCAGCCCTCATAGAATACTGCTGTGAGGACCCTGCAGAGCCAGCAGGGCATTCTGGGTAACAGAATGCAAAATGATACAGCCCCCTACTGACCCCCACCCACCCAGGGCTTCTTGATTCCTGGCTCTGGAAGAGCCAGGCAAGCAGTTTTAGAATTGGGTGGGGGGCGAGGGGAGGAGGGTGGAGAGAAGAGACTGTGGCTTCCTCTAGGCCAACCACAACTAACTCCTTTGCTCTGTCCAGCAAAATCCAGACAGCGCAATTATTTGGTTAATTTGGCACTCAGTTGAAAGACGGGCTCCCAAAAATCAAGGCCAGCTTAGACTAAACAGTGGCTTCTATCCTAAGCTCTTTCCCAAGTTCTACGGGATGCACATGAGATTCCTGGAGGTTGCTATGTGACCCACCCATTAAGCCAGATGGACAAAAACAAGTGAAGCAGGCTCCCAGATGGGTTTGGGAAGGTATATCTTTCAGGGGAAAATGCCCAAATAACCTGCTAATTGGGTTCCTGGCTAATTTACCTTCTGGCTTCTACGGGGAGGCATGGTTGAAAATCAGGATGACTAAATTAGTCAAAATTTTCCAGCATATTTCTTGTCCTCATAGACTGGTTGAGTGTTTTCAGAAGCCCTAGGTTAGTTATTCTTATGGCAATTCCCCATAATGATTCTGCTTATAGATTTGTACTTACAAATTGGGCCAAAGGAAGCTCTAAGATAAAAGGGAGAAGTCAAAACATGTCTCTGGGTTTGTCAGAAAGGGGACGAGGCAGGCCCCGCTCAGCTGGCAACTGAGCATTCACCAGATGGTTTATGAAAAATACAGATTTTTGAGGCAAGATTACAGAGCAGTGATTTATCTCCCTTAGAAACTGAGAGGCAGCCTGGAATCTGTGGAATCTATTCATTTATTCCTTTTGCAACTATTCCCTTCAATTCTATCTAGTGTGTGCCAGGCCCTGTGTCACCAAACAGAGGCGATGCAGACAGCCATGGCCCCTACCCTCGTGCAAACAATGCCACTCTAAATCCATAGACAACATACAGAAGAGCTAGGAAGAAAAACTTGATATAGTAAGAAAAAAACCACTAGATTACATGGCTTAGATAAGGCTCAGAGAAAGAGGTTTTGAGCAATATTTTAAGGCTAATATTTAAATTTTCTACTTTTCTTTTTTGGAAACATCACTCCATTTTTGGTATGAAGAATAAGCTGGAGGTGGGTAAAATAAAGCAGATGGTTAAGAAGAGTGGATGAAAGCTGATGGTGGTCAAGTCAAGGTAGAGCCTTGGCAGTGAAAGGGAGAGAAGGGAACAGACTAGGGAATCATGGGATTCTGAGTCAGCAGGATCTGTCTGCAGAATAGGTAGACAGGCGAAAGGAGAGAGCACCATCCAGGAGACTGCACTCTTCTAACCAAAGTGGAAAACGGTGTCCCTCTTCACTGAGAAAGGGAGCTAGGGAGGAAAAACAGGGCAGAGCAGAGAAAGACAATGTGGAATGCTTTGGAGCCAACCAACTGGACTCCCCAACATTGCATGCTCCATAATCTCGATCTCTTTGGCTCTGCTCACACTTCCTACATGTCAGGCTTTGTGCCTCCAACCCCACTTTCCTTTAGTCCATTTCAAACAACACTCCCTCGTCCAAGCCACTTCTGATACCCTCAGCTGGAGGGGCCTCTGCCGCCCACAGCACCAAGGTTGCGGCTCCTTTCTCTGGCCTCCAGCGTCGAAGTTTTCTAGACACTTACCTCTCCTCCCTTCCTAGACCACAACTTTTAGGAGACTCGACCCTCACTTCTTTAACCTCATTCCCCACATGAACTAGCTAGCACAGTAGACACTTGACAAATATTTGTAAAATGAACAAAAATAACCTGCTTTTTCTTTTTTTGCCATGGAAGGAAAACCAGTAGACATTGGATTGACTTGAAAGCTGTGAGATCAAACTGAAGTTCAAACTGTAGGTGTTTTAATATGAAGCCAACTCAATCTGGTGCTCAGAAGGGTTTTTCTGTTCTTTTAACACACAGTTCAAAAAGTGCAGGGAGTGAAAAAGGTCGCACCCCATCTTTCTTTTTTTACAGTGCTCTCTTCAATTAATTTCTCAGCAGTGAGCTTGCTTATCTGATTGACTATTTGCCTTCAACAGTGGTGGTGGTAACAGAAGGAAGAGGAGGGAGAGGAGGAGGAAAAAGCAGACCAGGCAATGCTTATTGATAGCACGGGGCCCATGCCAGGTCCTGTTCTAGGCACCTTTCCTGCACTATCTCATTTGATTCTTCCAGCAACCCTATGAACATAGAGTGATGCTGCTGTTATTCAAAGGGCACAGAGGAAGAGGTAAAAAGAACTTAGCTATTGCTCAACCAAAGCCACACACTTAGCAAGGGGTGGCACTGGGACTTAAACCTAGATTCTGATCCAGAGCTCTTGCTCTAAAGTGTTCTCCTGAGGCCTATCACTATGCCTACTTATTGGAAGATTGTCACTTGATAAAGAGGAAGAGCTCTTGATCTTAAGTCAGGAGACCGTGACTTCTCATCTAATTTCTACCACTGACTTCCTATATGCTCCTAAGCAAGATCTTATTTTTTTTCTACATAAGTTGGGGACCTGGATATTGATAACAATGGTGATAAGGAGAGCTAGAATTCTCAATTCTGAACTCTTTTAAGGTTTTAAGTAATCCTGATAACAGTGATGAAAAAAATTGAAGCATAGAGATATTAAGTCACCTGTCCACCACCTAGGAAATGAAAAAAGGATTCAAACATAGCATGATCCTAAACTCTACTCTATACCCAAAGGTGTTTCCAAGGAGACACCTAGGGGATCATGGGGGTAGGTAGGAGGCAGACAGACTTTTGGGGTCTCCATGTCTATTTCTATCAGTGAAGCTCTACTTGTCTCTGTTTTGTGGACAGAGATCCTAGTTGGTATTTCCTAAAAGTAAAGTTCTGCTTCTAAGAGGAAAAGGAAGAAAAACTACTGGACCATATAATTGTAGAATTTAACATAAGCCAGACTTTTTCTGGTGATCTTAGTTCATTGTAGCCTAAGTTTGCTCCTGGGAACGGCCATGGCGTAGAAAAGGGCAGGTGGCAGTGCTCAGACTCCGCCCCCACCTACCTGTTCCACTCGGATCTCAACCTCTCCGTTCACCTTCTTCCCATGGAAATACTTTGACCTGCAAGGAGAGGAGGAAATCTACTGAGTTAGGTTGAAGAGAGCTTTACTCTTTTCTCCCTGTGCCCGAAGGTTTCACCCCTCCAAGTAGAAACCAAGATACTTTCTCCGCCTTCCCCCTGTGCCTCCACTGTGACTGCTAATTGTCTCCTTACTGGCAGTCTCTGTGTGGTGGCGGAGAGGAGAACGGATGGAGGATGGAGACTCGTGTTCTGAGCCTGTCCAGGGCTTCCCTGCGCTTCAGTTTCATTATCTTTAGTAAAGGTACTGCTACCTATTTCTGAGGGTTCTTTTAAGGAATAAGTAATAAAGTATGATTTTACTAAGCTACACCCTACTACTTACTAATTCATTCACCCACCTTACCATTTATCCCTTTTCTGTCATCCACACATCCGTTTGGCCTTCGACCCATGTTCCCTTTGGTTGACTTTCTTCTACTCCCCTGCCTCTGTCTCCCTATGATCTTGAATGGCATCAGCACCTTCCTATTGCTCAAGGAGAAAGCACAGGCAGCATCCCTGCAATCTCTTTCCTCCTTCCCAGTTCGTCCTACTATTCCTCCCCCTCCTCCCGTTTTTTATTGGTATGTATATGTGAAACACAAGTTACATTAATCTTGAGAATTTTGTGCACATGCATATCACAACAACTTCACATTCCCTTCCCTGCCCCCTTTCTCACCCTCCCACCTCCTCCCTCATCCTCTAACCCCCAACATCTTACTTACTTGACCCTACTGTTTATTTACACTCTGGGTTTCTAATAGTAGAGAAATCGTACCATGATTAATCTTCTGACTCTGTATTCCAATTATTTCTCAAATCCATCCATCCACTTACCCATTTTTCTTTATGAGCACCCCATGATCCATTTTTGAAAGATATTTCCTTTCATATTTCTCTTTTATACTACCCATTAGTACCCGTGTTTCATAACTGTGTCCCACTCCATGGTAGCACAGGTCCTCAAGGTCAGGAACTGCCTGATTCATATTTGATTCCCAGCACCCACTCGAGTGCTTAGTACACAAGACAGCTCAACAGACTTCTGCTGAGTGGATGAGTAGAGAAATCCATGAGCTTTAGAGTCAAACCTATGTAGCCTTCTCCCTCTAATTCTGGTGACCTCCATCATGAAGTAGGCATTTTTATTTACATCCTGTAGAAGAGGAAACTCAATAACCCAGAGGGACTAAATGCTTTGCCTACATGACTTGAATCCAAGCCTTCTAATTCCACATCTGTGCTTTTTGTCCTCAATCCTGAAAAACAGCAGCTGAAGTGCTTATGCATTTTGAAATCCTCCAAAATACAAAGCAAAAGTAACAAAAGTTTCCATTTGCTGTTTTTTGATCAGTGGTATAATGACATGCACAGCTTTTGTTATGTGCTGTAAGCCAGGCACCGTGTTAAGCATTTCCATCAACCTCATGGACAGAAAATTCTTTTCCTCCAAAACCTTCTTTCCTTTTCCCACAGCATTAGGGTTTATAGATGAACTCATGAAACCATATACCCCAATGCTCCCATCAGCTGGCAGGGGTTGGGGGGGCACACAATTGAGTTCTGATCAACAATTTGTAAGCATTACATTCAAGAACCTTCCTCTTGATTCTTTTATTCTTTTCCCCAAAACACAGACATTGCCACCTACTTTTTCACACCCTCCATTTGTGAAAGAATCCTTTCCACATATTCTCTGTCTATTTTCAAAGCCCCTCTGGACTCTTAGCCCTTGCCAACGGAGTTCATCTCTTCCCAAGGCCGCCAGAATTGCTGACTGACAGCTCCAATATTCATGTCACTTTTTCTTACACTGTTGACAGTTCAAGATGTCACAGAGACCGGGGTTTTCATGGGACAGGAACTGTTAGTGTGACTTGAAAGCAAAACTGTGTTTTTCCTCTTAGCAATGTTCTTCAATAAAATAAAATGTGTGCATATCAAATCTCATGTAAGGGAAAATTTTCACATGGCTTGTGAATTTTATCACAAATCTTCAATGGTAATGTCAGCAAATCCCAGACCCTAGGACAGGCCCCCTCCAGTATTCATGGGGCCTGGGAAAAAAAGCAATAAGTGAAGGTTTGTGTGTCATACGTTTAACATTTAAAACTGATAAATAAAAGTAGATGACTTTTAAGCCAAACATACTCTATCACCTACTCTGTCAAATTCAACTTCATAATGAGCTTGAAGACTCAGAAGTTGACTTAGAACTCTTGGATTTCCACCTAGATTATGGCAGCATGGGGGAATTTCTAGTCCTTGGTTCTTAAACCTAACCCAGAATCCTTTTTTTTTTTTTTCCCCTGTGACAGGGTCATGCTCTGGTCATGCTGATCCTGAACTTAATATGGAGCCCAGGCTGGCCTCAAACACACGGCAATCCTATTGCCTCTGCCTCCCGAGTGCTAGAATGACAGGTGTGCACCACCACACCTAGCTTCTATGGTGCTGAGGAATTTAACACCCAAGGCCTTGAGCTTGCTAGGCAAGTGCTTTAACTGCTGAGCTATTCCTCCAGCATCACCTCCCTCCCCCACCACCAATTCTCTACCCACTTTTTGTCTGTTTTGGATCACTGAGGAGTCCTGTGCAAGTTTGTGGATGGCCCAGACTATGTGACCCAGCCTTATCTACTCCACTCACTACCCCCAGAGTTGGTCCTCTGCCAACTCTTAGGAGGATGGGCTAAGGAATTGGCCTACATACGCTCTGGAATTGGGCCAATGTCTCTTTAGGCAGGAAAATCCAGGTTTTGGGTTCTCAGAGCATTGTTTAAGGTGCAATTGTCAGGGCCATGTGGGTATATTCCCTTGGCCCTGCAAATGCCTCTACATGGGTGTGGCTAGTAAGAGCCGCAGAGGAATCCAGTGCAGGCATCTTCTAGCTTGGGTTTAGGAGAAGTACTGTGTGGTGCTGGGAACCTAGGAAGGTTACCTGGGACTGCAACCATCAGCATGCTAGGGAAAAAAAATGGGGTCAGAATCACAGATGCCTGAACAAAATCTTGGCTCAACCAACCCTTACCATGTGCCTAAGGCATTTGGCCTCTAGGTCTCATTGTCCTCACTCGTAGGTGGCAAGGTTGTGCTGAGAACCTGCATGAAACATGACTGCATGGCTGGGATTCTGACTGCATGACTACCTGGCTAGCCCCTCCCCTCACCTTCTAAGGACTTGGGCAGGTCTCTTGCATTGCCTCAGTTTCCATATCTGGGAAGTGGGGGTTACAGTGGCAGCTATTTCACAGGATCGTGGAGAGGATAACATTAAGTAGATATATGAAAACACTTATAATAGTTCCTGGCTCCAAAGTCTGTAGCCTAGGACTTGAAACTGAATTCCCAGTAACAAAAACTATTAATGAGTGTTTACTCTGTGCCAAATGAGTGCTGAATAGTGGGAACCCACAAACCAACAAAACACAATCTTATACATCATGGAGGCCACACAAATCATGGCTCACCTGGCTTTGATGTGCCCCACAGGTACAACGAGGGAGGATGAAGACAAATAGGTGACATTCCATATAAAGGCCACAAGCCCCTCGGCTTGCGTCCTATTTGACCTTCATGTCAACCCAGAGAGGTGAAAGGGCAAGGATCATTCCCCGTATGTTCCAGATGGAGAAGTCCCTGCTCAAAGTTTTATAATCTGTCAATGGTCTCACACTTTCAAAATTTTTGAGATTCAGTACAGACTCCCAGGGTCCTTCCTAATTTGGATGCTGTTCTTGGATAGACCCCTCCCTTCCATGCACTGATGTCATGGACACACCAACTTCCAGGAATTCTCTTACCATGTCCCCTGCTTTTAGACCACTAAGCCTTTGCACATGCTCTCCTCTCTGGTTAGGTTACTCATGTCTCTTCTTTGCCTGGCTGTCTCTTTCTCACGTCCCAAAACCCTCACAGATGATATCAGCTCTGTTGTTTTTCCTTGGCCACATCCCCTCCTTAACTGGCTGGGCTGGGTGTCCTTTCTTGGTTCCTAGAGTGTTGTACCCCCCAGTTATTATAACGCTTATCACCCTACCTGGCAGTTGTACATCATCTGCTTAATCCTTTGTTAAGGTTTAGATATGAGATGATCCCCACAGGTCTCATGTGCTTGGAAGGTGACTGGACCATGGGAATCTATACTCATCAATGGATTCATCCATTGATTTTATGGGCAGTGGTAGGAGGGATGGGCCACAGGGGGCATGACCTGGAAGGATATATTCTTACCCCAGCTCCTCCCCACTCTCTCTCTCTCTCTGCTTTCTTTCCTCCATATTGTAAGCTCTTTCCATCATGCTAGGTCCTCCACTGTTGATGGCCAATCATGTATGGACTGAGATCTCTGAACTGTAAACTAAAACAAGTATCACCTCCTTTAAGTCGCAAGCATTGAGGACTGTGTCCCAGTTGAAGTGACTAAGACACTCCTCCTCCATACATCTAGTCGCCAAATCCTGAAAACCGGAAGTTTCGTTCTCAGTGACCAATATGTGCGTAGTATCCAGCAGGCACAGGCACATGCTTAACAAATGTTTGCTGACTAGATAAATGAGTAACGTCATCTACGTCCACAGCGATCCCTTCCTCGAGACACAGTATTGCCACCTACTGGTACATTATTGTAATAAACTTACACACCTACTCTGATGAGGACGTGGGGTCAGCTTGCAAGACTGGCAACCCTGACATGATTCTCACCAAGAACCCAGAGCTTTGCATTATGCCAATACCGCCCAAGCAGCTCAGGCCTCAACAAGGCCTCATTGCCCCAGGAGAGACACTTGTTTTGCCCATCTCTGGAATGTTTACTGCATGGCCTGGCGGACAGGCTGAGGTGAGGGTCAGGTGGTCCATCCCCCTGCCTGGCTGGGAGTCAGAAGTCTGTCTCCTGCAGGGCCACACAGACTGCTGCCTCCTTGCCTGGGCCTCATTCAGGCCTGAGCCGCCTCGGAACAGCTCTGCCTGGCAGAGGGAAGAGGAGGGATGGTCTAGAATTCTAGATGCCCTAGAAAGATGGGCTTGCAGCCGCTGTCACTGACCAGCTGTTTGACCTCAGGCAAAACAGATGAATTCACTGTGTCCAAGGACCTCGTGTGCTATTAGCTGCCTCCTCCTCATGCCCTAATATGTCCATTCTCCTAAGGAGCTTCCCAAATTCCTCAGCCAATCAATACAGGCTTTGGCCTTGCAGAAGGGGTGGAGAGCTCTGGGTCCCATGAGCCTTCTATCTCAGTGGGTGGTCTCATACTTTATTGCCACATCATAGGCACCAGGAAGGAGAATATCATGAACTGGTGCCGCCTAGGGTGGGAAATCCCTACTTTAGGGCCACGGGAGGTGGAGTGCGGGACCACATTCCTTCATGGCTATACGGGGCAGAAGAGAGAGAGAATCAGCACAAACAGGATCCATCTGTGCCCTCTCTCGTGTCTGGAGTCATGGTGCCTGGGCCCTGGCGATGCCATTCTAGGGAAGGAGGGGTTAGGAATATCCTATCCCAGACTAGTCTCCCCACAGGTCACCCCCACAGGGAAAGGGACAGAAGTACAGTCATCTCCCTCCAGAAAGAGTTTCCTGTGTCAGATGTTATTTATTAGCTGCTCATTCATGACGTGGACAGAGACAGAGGAGATGGACATCAGACTCTGAAGGAGCCTGCTGGAGGCAGATACATGGGGATTTCCCAGGGAGCGAGACAAGAAGGGGGACATGGCAGGTGGATGTGGGAGGAGTGTGGCAAACGCAGGACCCCAGAACACAGAGGAACCAAAGATCTGATACAAGCCCTAACATTTACTCCTAAAAATAGTTCTATCTTCTAGTCCCTTCCCATTACCAGATAGAGAGAATGCTCCAATAGTGGGATGGGTAGCCTCTCTGTTCCAAGAAATCAGTGAGTTCCAGTGACCCACAGATGGTGGGGTGGGAGGGGGACAGGAACCCTTTGTAGTTAATAAGTTCCTTGTACTTGTCCAGGATCTGTGGAGGTAAGAAATTGAGACCCACAGGACACTGGGGCACGGGATATAAGTGTGCACCCACCTCTCCCCTGTTCCCCACCCCAGCCACTGGCCATGGACAGCAACGGAGGAGGTTTTTGTGGGTCAGATCTCTTCCTAGATAGAGAGGGATCACCCTACCCTCACCATTTCCCAATTTATGTAGCTTATTTATGTAGCTCTTATCAAACTATCTGATTGGTCTTCATGTAGACATTGTCCTAGGAGCCAAGAGGGAGAAGGTAGTTATAGTCCCTTCCTTTGATATGCAAAAGACGAAAATAATGTGAAAGAAATGAGCATCGAAAAAAGGCAGAGACTGAAGTGATGGAGGCTAAGGTACAGACAGCAATGA
This sequence comes from Ctenodactylus gundi, assembly GCA_004027205.1. NCBI lineage: Eukaryota > Metazoa > Chordata > Mammalia > Rodentia > Ctenodactylidae > Ctenodactylus > Ctenodactylus gundi. The sequence continues at coordinate 35,286 of PVKB01004516.1, forward strand.
GATTGAGCTTCTCTGGGTCAAGGAAGGCTTTGCACGAAGACTACTGTGCCTACAAGGTACCAGGTACTCAGCCTCTGCCTGAGTCACTTCTTTGACAACTATCCTACAGTGATTGACCACCTACTTGGTGCTAGGCACACAGCTCTGTCTTAGTTACTTCCTTGTTGGTGGGACACAACACCCAACACCCACAGTGTCAAGTTCTTAGCCCCTTCATGGGCAGCTGGCAGTGGCAGAAAGACATTAGGAGGAGGCCTAGTAGCAGAAAAACTGCTCGCCCTGCGGTGACCAGGGAGCAGAGTGAGGCAGAAGGGCAGAACTAGTAAGGGGGGTAATCTTCCCAGGTCACATACCAGCGATCTGCTCCTTCCGGACAGACCCCACCTCCTAACAGTATGTGAAGTTCTCAGTGGATTGACTGATACAATTCACTCCCATGATCCAATCACCTTCCAAATGCATGAGGCCTTCGGAAGGCATTCCAGATCCAAACCGTCACAGCCTCTAAGGAATGAAGCAGGAAGACGGGTGCTGCTTGGTCTCAGGTGCTCAGCACCTCTGAGAAGGGCGAGACCCACGAAGGACAATGGTTCCGCAGAGCCCCAGCAGAAAATCCTGCTCAGCTCATAGAAGGGACGTCCCGCCCGGCCCGGAAGCCTGCGGCTGCTCCCCAATGAGGTGGCCCAGCTCATCTGCCAATCCATCTATTCTTTGGCACCTGTTCTCTGCCAGGATCTGAGGCGACTCGGGGTGTGGGTTCTGGCTCTGTGTATGGGGAGGGGGTGCAAAACAGGAGCCAAGGGCAAATGAGTTGGGCAGGCACGAGGGCACTTAGGAGGGTGATGAGTTTTTCTGATGCAAGCCCCTCAATGCAAAGGAAAACTCAGCAACAAGCACAGAGCCTGAGACCTGGGTTTGAGGAGTGGGGATCTCTGGTCCCCGATGAATGATTCTGGTGCAGCTGCCATTTCCTCATTGGCAGAATAGGGACAGAGAAACAACCTGTCCAAAGGTTGTCGAGAGGGTTCAATAAAGACAGATGGAAAAGCCTCTCAGAAGTTGCTAATAACATTCTTGCTAGGGGAAGCCTTGCTTCTCCAGGTGAAGAAATAGGTGGGCATTGCTGGCCTTAGAGACAGACAACACAGTCCCATCCAGCTCTGCCTCCTATCTTCTAGCACTGCCTTGAACAAATGTCAAACTCCTTAGCTTCAATTTATAAAAATAGACCATTGCTATGCTTATCATAGGACCTTGTGAATGACACCCATGATGCACGGCAGGCACTAAACTGATGTTCATTCATCTCTTTCCCTCCTGTCTTCCACCATGATGGGCAGAAGCTGTAGGTCATATGGGAAGCACATTATTTTGCCTCTCCTAGTGGAATAAAGTGGCAATGTCTGGTTGTGTGTATTATGATGGAAACCAACTTGTCTATTACCTCCCCAGGATAGGCCTCAAAGTCATCAGCCACTGACTGCTTGGGACCACAGAGAGGCTGAAATACCATCTCCCAGCAAAGATCTGCTGAACACCTAGTAAAGGACCAAGACAGGCAAGTGCCAGCAAGAAAGGTGACCCACTAAAGAGGTAATTCACATGAAGCTGTGACCGACTGATATCTGATCATTCCAGAAAAGGGCCTCAGGGAGTATAAGGAAGATGGTAACAGGACTATGGGAATACTGAGTGTTTGATTTAGAAAGACAATGAGGGACTTGCTACAGTGAGATAGGTAGGACACAGAAGAAAAAGGCTAACAACATTCCTCATCCATTCATTCATCTATTTACCCATCTGTTTATATATTCCTCCTATACTTAGCCATCCCCATCCACCCACCCACCCATCCTCTACCATGTGCTCAGCACCATGCTGGGCCCCTTCGAATGGCTCCCAAAACAGCGGGGGCTTCTATCTCTCCTTTCCCAGAAGAGGAAAATGACCAAATGTTTACCCTGACTCTCATCTTTTTTTTATATCAGAATTTGCCAACTAGTAGATATCATGAAGCCCACAATCTTATTTTGTTGGAAATGCATGCTTTCACTTTTAAAATAAATAATTCACATAAATATTCTGCCTTCCCCTGAACAGCAGGATGTAGCAACCCTGGTCCCTATATCCACACAGCATGAGTGAGAAAAGAGGCCCGCAGCTGTTGTCGTCAGAGGGGACCGACACAGTCCCACTGCCTCCGTCATCTCTCGACAGCCGAAATCAAGTGGCAGATACCATTTATCACAAAGCTCATGTCAGAGTTTTCCCTATGGCAGGAAAATATTCTTCTGTACTTGTGCCTTTTCCTCCCACCTGCCCTTCTCCCGCTGCCTGTTTTGACTCCTGAGAGCAGCTGCACAGGTAACCATTCATTTCACTAAGCCCACTCTGAAGATGGCAATTAGCTTCCTGCAAATCTCCAGGAAACTCACACTTCTGCCAGCCCATTCTGAAAACCCCAGACGGGAGGTCAGGAGGATGGCCACGAGTCCCTGCCACCCCAGATGCCTTCCTCCTCCCAGGGAACACGCACACGCAGGCTTTCACTGGCCCCAGTAAGAGAGACATTCTGTAATGAAGCTAGCATCTTCCCAGAGACCTGCCTCCTTCAGGCAAGGCTGTAAGGCAGGGGGAATGTGTAGCTATTGCTCAAGGAGGCTTGTGCTGCTGAGGGACTCCTCTCAAAGAAGGTCATTCAGAGGGGCTGGATCAGAAAGCCATGCTGCGGATGAGGAGGGGAAGACTTGCAAGTGAGAGCGTCGAGCTTCTCAGAGAAGACGAAGGCAAGGGTATCAGAGATGCCATGGCCAAATTGCAGGGAGGGACAGGCCTCAGGCCCCAGCCTCCGCTAAGGGCGCATCACCTGGCCCCTTTCTGCTCTGGGAACCCCTGCAAGGAACAAGCTGCTCAGCCCCTTGCCAGGCAGCCCACTTGGTCTTTGCCAGTTACTCTTATTTGTATTGAGCTGAAAATTTTGTTTTGGGGGCTGAAATACGTTGCCTTCTCTAGTCCCCCTGCTGGGCTCAGTTCTGTCATTTGGGAGTCACAGGAAACAAGTCCCTGAAGTGGTGGCCTCTTTGTCATTTTATCAAGGAGTCTCCTGACTACGCCCTACCTGTTTTTGATTCCTTCATTCTGGGGAACACTCCTGAATTCGTGCCACCTTCTGGTCAGTGCACTGTCATTTGTGTATGCATATATGCTGGGGGAACCAAGCCTTCCCCCGGTACACAGCCATGGCGTGTCTCAGTAGGGCTGTTCCAAATGTCCTAAAAGCAAGAGATGGAACAAGCCCAGCTTGTTCTCCCCCAAGGATATTTTTTTTTTTTTTTTTTGAGCAGAATGGAGCAAGGATGGAAGCAAACAGGAGCTGATTCATCCAGAGACTGTCTATGGCTTCCCATCGGCCTAGAGTTCTAGTGGATTAGGGGCCAACTTTGCTGAGATGTGAGTCTTTCTATTTTCTTTGGTTTCTAGAAGCTTTCCCCAAACACTCCCAATACAATTTGCCTAAGTTGGCTGACACCTATTTCTTTTTCTGAAAAAGAACTCTCCCCAACACAGCAGGTAGAGGAACCTTAACAGGCAGAGAGATCCTTTCAACACAGCAGGTGCGTAGGAGCCTGAAAATAATACTGATGAAAACAGACTTTTGGGGACTCAGACCTTAGTCTATCTTGTTGTTTTATATGTGAGGACACAGAGGTCCACAGACAACAGTGCCTCCCATACTGAAGGTCCCATAGCTTTAGCCAGGTTCTTTAGAAAGGCAGCGAGAAGAGAGAACTTTCTTAAGAACTAGCACCTATCAGATTTTCTCCCACAATTCCTTCTGCTCAAAGACATTTCCCCCAGATTCTCTGGCCTGTTTCTGAGGGTGAAGCTCTTCCCCAAGATTCTACTAGGGCGGAGGTAACAACCCTTCACTGTTTCTCCCCTCCCTTCCTCTCTGCCCACAAGAGCTGGGTAGGAAGCGGCAGGGGCACCAGCCCTTGGATTGGATGGTGTGCAGACCTCACGGAAAGGGGTCAGCACTTGAAAAATTCCTCAAGTCAAAGGGCTCGGGGCTTGGGTGCCGCACAAGGCCCTCACTGTGTGTGCACATTGTCTCCCTGATAAAAGGGGCCGGGCCTGGGAAAACGAAGTTGTCTCCAGGAGACTGGGCAGGCGGCTGGGGAATGCCAGGGCCCTCCCCTCCCCCAGCCAGGGCTGGGGGAGGCGAGGGAGGAGCCAGGGCACAGGGGATGCTACAGGGCCAATGCCCAGAGAGAGTGGGTGAGTCCAGAACCACCAGAGCCACTCCAGATGGTGTCGGGTAGCATGTTTGGGTCAATGAAGGAAGGAAGAAGGAAGGTGACAGCTCCCTGCTCCATTTCTCCCAGGAGCCCCTACATTCCCTCACACAAATAGGCAAGGCTGCCCCTGTTCAACGAGAGATGCAAGAGGAAGAGAAGTGACATGAGGATTTTGTCCTCCGGAGCCAAGTATCTTCAAACAGAGAATTGTGTGTCTGCTCTGAGACTCTCAACCAACTCCAGCAGCAGAGGAGGAACTTGGAACCTTCTCTGAATCTCAGTGGTGACCGCCAGCCTGCCAGGGCCTAGACACCCCTCCTCCAGGGCTTCTGGAAGACAGCCCTCAAGTACACCCTGCTGAATGGAGAGGCATGCCAAGTGGCTCCCTTCCCCTGGCTCCCACCACTATTATAGTCACAAGCAATTAGTAATCGCAATTAATTGTTAATAACAGTAACCATTTCAGGGCCCATTATGTCAGGCTGAGCCATGTACCCACCCCACTTATGCCATTAGCTTTTAATCTCTACAAATACCCTTCAAGACCCATATTCCATGAGCCTGCCTTACAGCTGAGGAATGTGAGGGTCAGAGGCTGGAATCACCCAAGGTCACATAACTAGGAGGACCCCAGGGACCGGAGCCCACGGTACCTAGACAGCCTGGCTTGAGACTGTCCACTGGGCTGTGCTCCCTCCCTGCTGGTGATGGACGGGCCTCATCACAGGCAGGGAGAGAATGGCTCCCCAGCCAGAAAGCAAAGCAGCTCAGAGCCCAGTCTCTAAAGATAGTTTTCATTACTTCTCCCCATGAGAAAGCATCAAGGACGCTTGGTTAATCTCAAAGTTCAGATAAATAACAAATAATTTTGTCGTTTAAGTCTGCCCTCGGTACTGCATAGGACACACTTATATTCTGTTTCGGTTACTTATTTGTTGCTGTGGCAAGATACCCAACATCTGCAATTTAAGGAGGAGAGATTAATTTAGCTCACAGTTTCAGAAGGCCTCACATAGCCTGCTGGTGGAGGTACATGGCAGAGACAGAGGCTGCAGAAGGCTCACCACAGTGCAGACAGAAGCCAAGGGAATCTTCAGACTCAGACAAGATCACAGTCTTGCCAGGAAGACACTAACAACGCTTCTTCTTACTTCTATTAGTTCAGAGCTACCAGTTGGCCCCCACTAGGGTGGTTATCCCTCCCTCATTTCCTGGGCCACAAGTCAGTAACACCTGAAAGCTGTGCCCCGGGTGCCCTTCCCTCAATAACAACAAATTGACACATTCCTTCCAGTTCAAACCCAAACATCAGCCCCTTCAGCCAAGCTCTGCCCTCCCAGCAATACACAGTTCCAAATATATGAGGTTTTGGGGGGATACTTAAGATCCAAACCATTGTATACCCATTGATTGTTTAAGTATTATCCAGGCATCCTGTATGTTTCTCTGCTATACCTGACTACCCTACCCATAAGCCACTGCTGGCAATGCCATCTCTGAATTCATACCTCTCATTGCGACGCCCCCATCCTCAGGTGGAGGGTGCAGGTGTGACTCCAGATAGGATCAAGTGTCCTCCTGGCCACCATGGGGTCAATTAGACCACCTGAAAGTCCTTAGGGGAACATTCTAAGAGGTCCTGTGGTCCTCATACCCAGAAAAGGAGTTTGTCCTCTAAGGTGGAGACTGGAACTGAGTCTTAGGAGAAGCACAGACATGACATGGTATTCCTCCCCAACTCCAAGCGGCCAAGTTTCCTAAGCCACACTCTTCCTCAACCTGAACTTTCCCTTAGTAACAGTCTTCTGCAAAAGCATCTGTTTATTCACTACTTAAATATCCATCTATGGCATTTTACCACGTGCCAGGCACTGAGCTAAACTCCTGGCATATGGTGATTAAACATGAAATTCTCCCAAGGCAAATGTAATTATTATGTGCACATACTAATAAAAATAATAACTGAGAAAAAGAAACGAGCAAAGAGCAGAGGTAACAGACTCTGCCCTCGTGGAGCTCATACTGGAATCCCAGGAACAAGTCACACACACACACTACTCACTCTGAAAATCCCACACGAAAGCCAAGAGCAAGGCACAGTCACTGGAACTGCCCAAAGATCCAGGGATGACCACAGCCTGGGGAAGGTGGTGGCATTAGGATCCCACTCTGCAGGTGGGAAAACAGGCTCAGAAAGGTAAAGCGACCTGGCTGAGACCATAGATATGGGAAGGTGCAGGGTGGGGATTTCATCCCTGTGTTCTACCTGTCAGCCTCGGGTTCACAGTTTTTCATGTTCTTTCCTATTTTAACTGTCTCAGAAAACGAGTGTGACCTGTGTTTGGAAATCACATCTTTACTATCAAAACAGAGAAGAGATCAGAAAAGACCATGCCTACTTTACAAAGAGGGAAATTTCTACAGAAAGCTCAGATGGCCAACCTGGTATCATGAGGACTTGGACGGCCACAGAATCCTCTTTTCTCCTCCTGGAACCCTTACGCTTGGCTGTCAGACGCTCCGGCAAGACAGGGCCGTCTGGCTTGGGTAGGGGCTTTCCTCCAGGGTGAGGTCACTGGGGTCCTGTGCTTGGCTGCCATCACGTGACATGGAGTTGTGCCCATTTCCTCACATGCTTTCTGACATAGGGGTGTGTCAGCATGTGTGAAGCTCTGGATCCCTGCACATGCACAGCATGGGTTAACGGCAAGAGCCAAGGACACCAGGCTTGTCCTAGGATGATCTGAGCTGGATCCCAGACGCCAGTGGCATCTGCTTTGGTTTTGGGCACAGAACCTCAATTTTTTCTTATTTATAAAAGGAACATAGTACTCGTCCCACACAGTCACCAGGGTAAATTACGGCCAGAGGGATGACCTTGCTGTGTGACATCTGACTGTTGAAAGCATACAATTATTTGCCATATGCTGAAGATACAGACGGAAGCATGTCCTCAGAAAGCTTGCAAGTTATTCCTCTGCTCGTTTGCTCATCTGTTGGTCACTGACATTTGTCACCGTTTCTTATGCCACAGGTGCAGTCTGGGCAGTGCTCTGCCGAGAGGGTGGGGCGCCCATGGGACAGGCCTTTGCAGCAACTGGCCCCATTCACATCCCAACCTCGCCAGTCTGCTCCGGTTTTCTCCAGCTGGTGCACGCATCCTCTGGGCTCTGCTTTCCTACTCAAGGGTCCCTGGCTGGGAGGCTAGGAAATGTCATGTGTAGCCCCGTGTGTACAAATATCCTACAGAGGGCAGCAAAGAGCATCAGCAATCTGTAGTACAAATCCCACCGCCATGACCAAAGTGACTTTCTGTTGAATTGAGTGTAAGACAAGAACACAGAAGAGGATTTAAACATGCCATCAAGGCCAGTCTCCCCTTGCCTTAGCACCCACCCACCCTCACCACCACCCCCAACACTCCATCTTCCCAACTGTTGGATCAGCAGACATCTCCTGTGCATCTGTCACCTGCTCTGGTCTAGGCACAGGGAAACAGAAACATCACTTGGGAGTGGGTGGGCTGCTGGTGCTGGGGGGGGAGGGGACGGGGACAATCACACAGTGTACCGACACCCGGAGAGCCTAGAAATGCATGTGGTGTTTGTCCATAGACATCACTCGCCATGAATTCCGCGGAGAAAAAAGCCTGACTGACGCTCTCCAGGCTGGCTGGCTGGTGGCTGAGAAGGTTTCAAATCAAGGTGACATTTTCATTTTTGTCTCAATTAAAGAAAAGAGAAACCATGGAAAGGGCGGGGAGCAAAAGGGAAGGTAACAACAGAACACTGTTGAGTTAGAACAGCAGACATTCTGGGCATGAGGCCAAGTTCGAGCAAGAAAAAGAACCAGGGCTCTGGAGGCCGCAGGGTGGCAGGGGAGGGAGCACAAAGGGTTCCCTGCTTCTACCTTCCCCAGCACCTCTCCTCCCTAGCCCCTCCAGGATCGCACACCTTGCAAGGAGCGGGTACACCTCCCTGAATGAGAGCAGAAATGTACATCCAACACCACCTGATTACAACTGTATTCTTTCCTGACCTACTAAATGTTTTGATTTTGAAAATCCACATCAAACTTGGTATTCTAGCACATCCTACGAGCAATAGTAAAAATATTCCCCCTCTTTATTTTTGAATACAAACAGAATTGCTCATTTGTGTGTTCTATACCATTGACACCTAAAGTAAGAGAGCTTCAGGCTCCTTATACCCATGAAAGGTCATCCTGATTGGTCTTTGGGGGGAGGGGGGTAGGACACACGTTGATTAAACATGTCCTGTGTGTCAAGCAACATGGACCTAAAGAAGAATAAGAGGCAGGTCTTGGTTTTATAAGAGAGATGCTTACGACACTGTGGTATGTTCCACCACAACCCAAGATGTTTTAGGTTATACAAGGGAAGTAGTTGTTAGCACTGTCGTCAGGGTGTGTGTTGAGAAAAAAGTGATGCTGGAGCAGCTTCTATGAATGAACAAAAACTGGCCAGACGAACGAGATAGGGAGGACACTCCAGATCGCACTGGACAGACAGTGCTGAAGCAAAAGACGTGCGGGGGGACTACTGCTTGCTACTCTGACAGAATAAAGAGGAGAGCGGAAGGTAGAGGTGGAGACACAGCCAGAGAGAGGGCAGACATGCTGGCGACTTTGTATTCACACTGTAGGGCAATCCAGCAAAGGATTGCAAAGGGAGGAGGAAAAGTACGTTCCAGAAAGACAGCGCTTTGGTGGTACCAGGAGAGGTGACCAAGGGGTGAGGTCAAGACTGGAAGCCAGAGACCAATGAAACTCCTGGAAAATTCTAGGCAAGATGATCAGGGCAACAGCAGCAGGGTTTAACAAACTGAGCTTCGAAGCTATTATGAAGTGTGATTGAAACATATGGTATGTGTTTAAATAAATAAAAAAGTATTGCTATTCATCCTCCACAAAATACTCTCTCTCTCTCTAAAGATACTTGTCCTGGGGTTCTTGCAACTTTCTAAAGCAGTTCTGAAAGTCCTTCTTAGTGGAGTCTTTAGCTGCGCTGTTGTAGCTGCCTCAATGTCCTGAATTGATTCAAAACATTTACTGTTCACGGTCATTTTGATTTTGGGGAAGAGCCAGAAATTGCACGGGGCTAGATCTGGCAAATAGGTGGATGCAAAACATACTCTGGTGTTTTTGCCAGCCTGCCTTTCCATTGGATGGCACTCAGCTGGAACTCTCAATGTATTTTTAATTGTGTCTCATAAAGACATTCATGAAACAGGACTTTCAAAACTACGGCTTCCAAAAGGGGCAGGAACAGTGGGGTGTGTTTGAAATAAGGGAAAGGATTTTGAGGGGTATTAGTGGCAATGTGCCTTACTGTAGGAAATTTGACATTCACTGTAGTTTTCAGTTACTCCTTCTAATTTTGTTTCTCTGTTTCCTTGTGGTTCTGACTGAGCTGCCCCATCCCAGACGGCAGTGACCCTTGTCTGGGAGCCAGGTCTTCAGTAAGGTACCCAAACCTCTGCAGATACCCTTGCCCTGGCCAGGATCACCAACAGTTGGTATTTTCTTAAAATGCTTAGCCATAAATCCTTTTTCCAGCAATGATGGCTTTGAGACCCTCTCTTTCCCCTCAGAAGATGCAATGTTCTTTTTCCCCAGGTCATTGGCCAGATTGTCCTTGCGAAGTCCTCATGTTTCAGAAACCCTGCCAACTAGAATGATTCCTGCCACTCCCTTTCTGGCCCGCAAGAATGTCTGATGCTACAGGAGGATCCTGGATCAGAAAGAGGCGACAGAGTCCCATCAAGGGCTGAAAAGGGTAGAAAAGGGGGCCTTATTGTCCCTATAAGATGATGGTGGGTTCACTTGGAGTCCAGACTGGTCATCTCCCACCTCATTATCATCTCAAAGGGGGAAGAAAGAGGCTGTGTGATCCTGCTTCTTCCCTTTATCAACTTCCTCCTCTCTGGAGACAGTTCTCACAATGGAGGGCTGGGGAAAGGGGTATCCTGAAAGGCAGTCCCTAATCTGGCAAAGCTACCTACCTAGGGACTGTGAGGCTAGCCTGCCACCTGCTGGCTGTCTGTGGTAGCCACAGACCTGTGTGGCTTGGGAATTCTGCAGGCAGGACTGGGATTCTAAGGCACTCCGCATCCATTTAGAGAACGTTGGGAGCATACCGGAGATCCGGAGAAATTGGAAAGTTTGTGAGGGCTCCAGGATGAAGACCTGCACGAGAAGCTGACGTGTCTATGCTAGCAGGTCACTGCTGTGTATATCCAACAAACACAGTCAGTTACCAATTGATTCTTGCATGAGTCTTAGTTTCTTCTTCCCTGTCTAACCCAGCAAGGAGCAAAAAGGGTTCCAGAAAACTAAGATGATTGTTCTCAAAACCTAATTAAAGTGTGGGTATGTGAATCGTGACGCAAGCACAGTGAGAGAGATCCTCTGGCTCAAACTGCATCCCCACCAGAGTGCACAGCTTGAAACGCGTCCACTACCCATTCCCAGGACTTGAAGAGATTTAAGACCAAAGTCAAAAATTGAATGCTCCTTGGCTAAAGCCATTCATGGCACTTGGACTTCACTCCCTGGGCCCTGTCCTGCTCTACACACCATACAGGCAGAGGCAGAAAATGCCAAGCTCCAATGTTGTTACCCCGGAGCTGGCAGGGCAGGACAGTCCAAAGGAAATGTGACACGATGAGGCAAATTCTGCCCAGCTGGCCCAGCACTGGGCATGCAGGCATTACATGGGCATGCCTAAGAGGAGCTCCCGTCAAATGGCTAAAGTTGTACAGTAAGGGTCAGAGTCGTCTGTGATAACATGCACTTAAGTAGCACTCTCTGTCTACTAGGCACACACTAAGTACTTTTATATTAACTGAGATGTTCACTCTACTCACATACACTACCTCTGTAAGGCAGGAGCTGCATTTAGGTGCAGTAAATTGCAAAGGCCATTTAACCAGGACCACTGCGCTCCGTCCCAATGGCCATCTGAGGGTCCCTGGGCAGAAGAACTAGGCTTTTCGTCCATGCATTCCTTGGTCCTGAAGTTGGTACTTCCATGTCCTCACACATTGGCCAATGTCCTGAACTACAAATCCCATCTACAGCTGGACGAATTGATCACTGGTATCAAAAAGCTGGGCCAAGACCTATATTCTTCCTGCTTCTCTATGCACACACACGTGAGTGCCTACGCTGCACCTTGAAGTGACTGGCACTCTGCAATTACCTGTTGAATGACTCACTGCGGCAGGGGGTGGACACATAGGTTGGGTCTCTCAGCTCTGGGCTCTCACTGTCTGGGGAGTGCTGAGCAGGTGGAAAGCCTGCCATTGCTACCCATCTTAGGCATTAAGAGGACTGACTGTGGAGCCAGCCTGACAGCAGTTTATGGGAGAGCTGGGAAGCAAGCTCAGGGATTCTGATCCTAAAGTTTTGGGTAACAACTGCGAACCTGTATTGACTCCATCTTCATTTTAGGAAGAGGGCGAAGGAAGGGTATTGTAGGCTAAAAGAGAATAATCTGATAAGTATGTGGATTTCAAGTTTAAGACTCGGTTTTTAGAAAGTCCATATGGTTTATATGCCATATATTACACAACCTTTCCAGTGGGTTTGGGGCAATGTCCATATCAAACACATCGTACTCTGCAGCTGTCATACGAACAAGTACACTGAGTGGTACGATCCAGATGCTCACAGGCTTCTTTGCTTCAGAGCGGCCTCTGCTGCCTAAAGGACTGCCACACACTTTCTAGTTTCCAGAACCACTGATTTTGACATTGCTGGGGAAGTGACTATGGAACTGCAAAGCCCTTAGAAGAGAATGGGACACATGCTGGTGCTATAAGGCCTGCCATGCCATAGGCACATGGTAAATGCTTATTTTCTTTCATACTGCCAGTGTTTTATGTCACTAGAACCTAGTAGAGCTCTTGGTTGGACCTCAACCAAGAGTTAAGTAAGTAAGCCCCCATCTCAGCTATCACCCCTTGGCACAGTAGCCCCTGTGGATTCCTGCTTACCAGTCTGTGTGGGCATCATCGATCACCAGAAGGATTCTGGGTCTTTGGATAACAGGTGTGGATGGACCTGGGGGTTCCATCAGTCCCATGGGGGTCTGGGGGGTCTGCTTCATGGCACTGGAGAAGGAGCTAAAAAGGCTGGATCCTGGAGAGGAGAAGGAGGCTGCCAGGGGTTGGGGGTGCCTCCTCTCCATGGCCGGAGAAGCAGGGGAGCTGGTGGAGCTATCTGGTCGTTGCAGGTCTGTCATGTAGCCGTTAGGTAGGTTGGCCACAAAGCTGCTGTCAGAGAGACGCCGCCGTAGGAAATTCATGGCTGTGGATGGACGGAGATGGCTTGATCCTACTCAGATGTGTTGAGGTGAAGCCCAGGACACAGGCTGCCGGAGACCAGGAAGGGTAGGGCTTTGGGCCAAATGAGCCAGGAGAATGCTGCACACCCAGGAGGAAGCTTTAGCAGAACTTTCTTACCTGTTGGAATAAAGTCAAGAATTACATTAGTAGAAACAACTGCCTTCCCTTTAAGAGCAAATACAAATGGATCTAGGTTTAGGTAAAGACGTTCTCAATAAGACATCCAGTGCAAAAGAAACAGTGCCCAGAATCAACTAATGGGATTATATCAAATTTAAAAGTTTCTGCACAGCAAAGGAAATGATCAACAGGGTGAAGAGAGAACCAACAGAAGGGGAAATTTGTTTTTACCACTTATACCTCAGATAGGAGGCTAATAACTAGAATATACAAGCAACTGAAGAGAAACAGACCCCTCAAATTCAAAGACCCAATTAAAAAATAGGCAATGGAAATGAATAGGCAGTTCTCAGATAAAGAAGTTCAAATTGCCAGTAAATATATGAAAGGATGTCTGACACCCATAGCCATTAAAGCAATGCAAATCAAAACATCACTAAGATACCATCTATCCCAAGAGAGAATACTAAGAACTCGAACAGTCTCAATGTTGGCGAGGCTATGGGGAGAAAGGAACCCTCATACCCTGCTGGTGGGACTGTAAACTGGTACAACCACTAGGAGGGCAGTATGACAATTCCTCAAAAGCTTGAAAATAAATATCCCCTTTGATCCAGTGATACCTCTCCTGGGAATCTTTCCAAAAGAGTTAAGAGCATCATATAGAAGAGATATATGTATACTTATGCTCACAGCAGTATGACTAACAACAGCTAACATGTGGAAGACACCAAAATACCCATCAACAGACCAATAAATAAAAAAATCATGGTATATGTACATAATGGAATATTTCTCATCTATAAAGATGCACAGCTTTGAGGTTTTTGTGAGTAAATGGACACAATGTGAAACCACCATGCTCAGTGAAGTGAGACAGTCATAGCAGGTTAAATATCGAATGGTTTCTCTAATATGAGAAACCTAAGACACAGTCATTTCAAAAAACTAAGTGGGGAAGATAGTGGAAATTAGGGGGGAGGGAAAGGCTGAGGGAAGATCCAAAGGGGGGAAGGGAAGGGTTTGTATCTCTGATGCAATGTACACAGAATACTCAAGATCAATGTAAACATTATGTACCACACATATACATATTAATAAAATGAGGAAAAAGAACAAATACAAAAAGCAATTCCCCAGTCCACAGCTGGTGGCAACGTATGTTGCCCCTTTTGGGAAGGGGTCTTGGTAGTATGCATTAAAAGAACACCCTTTTAACCCCAAATTTCTATTTTCTGAAATTTAAAACCTAATGTGCAAATATGCAAATTTACACTAGCAAACTACCGGAAAGGGGCTCAACATTTGACCACAGGGCAGGAAATAAACTGCAGTACAGTCAACGAAACTTTTGTAGCTTTTCTTAAAGGGTGTTCAGTGAGAGAAAAAGATTTTGCATTGTGATGCTAAATTTAAAAGGTTATTATATAAAATTGTAGTACAGAATGACCACACTCATGTAAAAGTTGAAATAACTTTGGAAAGAGAATGAACCAACATGTAAGAAGTGAGTCATGAGGGTGGGGACTTCGTGAGGAAGAGAGGGTCTTACACACCACAGAACTTCCTCTCCTCGCACCATGTGAGAATCTGCATAGGAGGTGGGTATCTACCAGCAAGGAAGACAGCCCTCACCAGACCCGCACCATGCTGGTGCCCTAACCTTGAACCTTCAGCCAGCAGAACTATGCAAAATAAATTTCTGGTGTTGAAACCTCCCAGTCCACGGCATTTTGTTATGACAACTAGAGCAGACTAATACAATACTGTGGCTTTTCTGAACACAGTAAAATAAGTTTTAAAAAGCCTTCAATGGTTCCAAATCAAAATATCCCATTGAGAAGTGACAACTTAAGCCACTGAATGAGACATAGAAATACTATTTTTTATTTTTATTATAATAAAATCTACTTGGAGTAAAAGGTACAGCTCCAAATTATACAATTCTTTGTGTTTTGATGAATGGCTTCTCCTGATATTAGAGTTTGTACATTTCCATAGCTTCAGAAAGTTCTTTTGTGTTCCCTTCTGATCAGTCAGTCCCCCCAACCCCCAAACCACACACACCACCACCACCATAAGAAACTATTTCTACAGTGTGATACCGCTTACTAAGTTTTCCCATTCTGGAACTTTCTATCAATTCAATCATATATAGTATTCATTTGTTAATGACTTATTTCCATCAACATCATGGTTTTGAGACTCATCTAGTTGCATGTGTCTTTCAATTTCTTTGTCATGGAATATCTAGTGTTCCACTGGTGGAAAACCACAAATTGTTACTGCAATTCTTCTGATTGGCATTTGAGATGTGCTATGCTTTGGAGTGTTATGACTGGAATTGCTATAAGGCCTTTTTTTAAACTTAAGTATTTTTGTGGAGATGAGTAGATGAATGGGAAGACAGATTAATGGGCCAATCTTTCCTTTGGCAAATCCCTAGGTGTTAATTTATTAGATCATGGAATATATGTATGTTTAACTCAGTAAGAAAAGGTTAAGAAGGTTCCCACGGAGGTCGCACTATTTTGTACACTCCATTTGCAAGTTTCTTTTGCTCCAGTCCTAACATTTGCCGATCACTACTCAACCACTCAAGTCAGGGTACAATAATATCTATGTGCTTTATATGTATTTTCTGATACTAAAAAAGGCTGGGTAACTTCCACACATTTAATGGTCATGAATATATTTTTTGTGAAGTGTCTGTTCAAGCCTTTGGCTCATTTTTAAAAGGTGTAGTGTTTTTATCATTGATTTGTAGGACTGCTTTATATATATATATATATATCCTTTATATATTCTGGATATAAGTCCTTTAACGGGTACATATGTTATACACCTTTTCTACCAGTCTGGCTTGCTGATTCATTTTCTTCATGAACAAAGGTTTGATGGGACAAAGTAACTGTTTAAAAAGTGAATTATTGGATTGAGGGCACAGTTCAGCAGTTATAGCACTTGTTTAGCATGCATAAGGTTCTGGCTTTGATTCCCCAGAACCACATAAAGTGAACCTAGTGGTGTACATCTGTAATCCCAGCACTCAGGAGGCTGAGGCAGGAGGATTTCCTGATGTTCAAGTCCAGTCTGGGCTACACAGTAAGTTCAGGACCAGCCTAGAATACAGAGTGAGATCCTGTCTCAAAAAAAGTGTATTATTTACTTGAGATAAAAATATTTAGTAAGAGAAAAATTATACCATGTGTAAGGTCCTATCTTCATATTTTGGTTATTCTGAATATACTAAATATACCTTCATATATTGATACACCTGTACATACATAGGTATGTATAGATATTTCTATGCACATTTACAAAATATACTACATATATTATAGATGTTTTAATAGAAACTTTTTATGAAATTCAATTTATCAAATTTTTATTTGTGGTTACTATTGTTTGTACTTTCAAGGACTTTTGTCAACACTCATATAGTCATATAACTTCTTATAAAACTTCCTAATTCTTCTGTTTAAGTCTACAATTATCCAAATTTGACCTCTGAGTAGTGTGAACTAGGGTACAACATTCATTTTTCCCATTCATTTATCCACTGGCCAGCACAATTCATGAAATACTTGCCTAACACTGAACTGCTGTAGTGACTTAGTTAACACTAATGGGCTGTACACATGGAGGACTATTTCTAGGTCTTATGACCCATTGGTCTGTGTCCTATTATCTTAGTTACCTTTTCATCACTGTAACTCAATACCCAACATCCACAACTTAGGGAGGAAAGATAATTTAGCTTACAGTTTCAGAAAGTCCATCCAAAATGGGAGGATGGAAACTGGTGGAATCACATTATGGACTGCAGCTAAGGCCAGAGCCAGAGCTCCTCACAGCAACGTGGTAGAACAGAGACCAGCCTGGGAGGAAGGGTGGAACCAGCATATGCCCCTCCCGGTCAAGCCCCAAGCATCCATCCCTTTTAGCCCGACCCCACCACCAACAAGTATACAGTATCTATAGATTCATGAGGCTTTTGAGGAATACTCCAGATCCAAAAGACAACATTCCTCCCCTGGCCCCCAAAAGACTCATATCTACCTCCTTGAGCAAAATGCATTTAGTCCTTCTCCCAGAGTTTCCAAAGTCTTAACTGTTCCAGAAATGTTAAAGAAAGTCCAAATCCAGTCTCCTCTAAGATACAAGGCAAACTCTCAGCTGTGAGCTCCTGTTAAAACCAGAGTTAAGCAGTTCCAACATTCAATGGCACAGGGTAAACATCTCATAGTCTTCAAGTTTTTCATAGATTGTTTCCTATTTTACTTATTTCTGTTATTTATTGGTTTCTTTCTTCTCATGTTTTATGTTTCACTCTTCTGTTTTCTAGAATCTTAAAATGAAACCATAGATGACTCATTTTATAAGCATTTAAAGCAACCTACTTTCTAGTAAGCATGGGTTTAACTGCATTTCAGGAATTTAACATTCTTTTTTATTGAACATTCAACTTCAAATTATTCTGTTTCCCTTATGATATTTTTGATCTGTTACTTAACTCGTCTATTTTTCAGCTTTTAGTGCTCTTTTAAATATTTTGTTATTGATTTTGATATAATGTGTAATCAGTGAACATAGTCTACAAGATTCAGCCACCATTCTACTCGCTCTGAGTTTGACTTTATGCGGTATTTGTCTCCCTGTGTCTAGCTTACTTTCTCTTAAAACAATGTTCTCCAGACTCATCTGTGTTGTTGAAAACAACAGAATTGGCTTCTTTTTAAAGGCCCAATAGTTGTGCATATATATCACGTTTTCTTTATTAATTCAACTGAGATATTTAGGCTGATTTCACACTTTGACTATTATGACTATTGCTGAAATAAACACGGGAATAGAGGTATATCTCTCCTTGGTATACACTGATCTTCTTTTGGCTAAATGCCCAGATGTGGGATGGATGAATCATATGATAATCCTATTTTTGATTTTCCAAGGATCTGCCATACTGTTTTCCATAAGGGTTGTATTAATTTACATTCTCAAGCACAGCACACAAGAGCTCTCTTTTATCCACACCCTTGCCAACAACAATTCTTGGGTTTTTTGTTCCCTTTATAATAGTCATCCTAACAGGTATGAGGTGACACCTCATTTTTATCTGTGTTTCCCTGATAACGAGTGATTATGAGGTTTGAGGTTTTTAATTTTTTTGTACATCTGTTAGCTATTTGTATGTCTTCTTTTGAGCAGTGCTTACGAATGAGCTGTGCCTATTTTTAATTGTTTTCTTGCTGTTCAATTGCTTGAGTTCCTTATGTATTTTAGATATCAGCTTACCAGATGTGTGCCTTGCCAATATTTTCTTCCAATTCGTGGGCTCTCTCTTCCTCCTGTTAATTCCTTCCTTTGATGTATGGAAGCTTTTTTTGGAATTCAACTCCATTTGTTTACAGTTGCCTTTTGGTCTGTGCTTTTGGGAATATACTCAAAAAGCTACTGGCTCAACCAAAGTGGTTGATTTTTCCCTTGTGATTCCCCCCACCTCACCACCCCTTGTTAATTTAAAAGTTTCAGGTCTTACATCTAAGCATGTGTTTATTTTGAGTTGTTTTCTATATACGTATGGTGTAAAGTAAGGATCCAATTTCATTCTTCTGCGAGTATCCAATGTCCCCAGTACCTTCTACTGAAGAAATTGTCTTTTCTACATTGCATGGTTGTGACACCTTTGTCAAAAATCAGTGCAAGGGTTTATTTATTTCTGGATGGTCTGTTCTATTCCATTAATCAAGGTGTATTTCTGACATTCTCATGCTATTTTTATCATTATTTCATTATAATAGATTTTGAAGTCAGGTAGTGTGATATCTCTTTACTCAAGATTTCTCCGGCTATTCAGGTTTTTTGGTTTGATATAAATTTTAGGAATTTTTCGTTCCATAGAAAAATGATATTGGAGTATTGTTAGAAACTTCACTGAATTTGTATATTGTTCTAGGTGGCATGGACATTTTAACAATATTAATCTTTCAATCCATGAATATAAGATATGTGGCACATATAATTTTTTAAATCAATACTTTATAATTTTTTGTATACAGGTCTTCATCTTCTTGGTTAAATTTAAGTTACTGTATGCTATTGCTAAGAAGCTAACTCCTTAATTTCATTTTCAAGTATTTCAGCATTAGTATAAGAATAATATTGGTTTTTGTATACTAATTTTGTACCTTACAACTTCACTAAGTTTTAAATCAGCTCTAACAGCATTTTTAGTAGAGTTTCCTAGGCTATATGATCGTGTCACCAGCAAAGAGAGACAACTTCACCTCCTCAAGAAACTGACCTTTAAGCCAAGACACAAAAGAGAGAAACACGTATGTAAGCAAAGACTTAGAAGTCTGAAAGAGGGCGGCACTTTTGAAGATTAGAAAAAAGCCCAGCTCTATGAACAGTAAGAATAGGATTTTTAGAATAAAATGTTTAGAGATATAGAGGAGAATCAGATCATAAAAGGCCAGTTGTGAAAATAATTTTGGTTTTAATTATGAATGTAAATCATTAGAGGATTACAGACAAGAGAGAGATATACCTAACCTACTTGGCCACCATGTGGGAAACAGACTACAGAGAACGGATAGAGTAGTTCTCCCTTAGCTAGGCTTTCAATTTTTGTGGTTTCCGTCACTCAGTGTCAATGTTAGTCTAAAAATACCAGCTGAAAAGCTCCAGGAAGAAATACTTCATAAGGCATAAATTACATGCTGTTGAAAGTAATGTGGCAAAATCTCACTTATTCTGCAACAGCCTACCAAGTACACAAACTGTCCCTATGTTCAACACATGCACTTTGTTCAACTACCTCCCTGTGACTTATTTGGGAGTCACTTTTGTTATCTGACCAATTATCACAGTATCGTCGTATCACAATGCTTGTGTTCAAGTAAGCATTATTTTATGTAACAATGGCTGCAAAGCATAAGAGTAGTGACGTGGGCAATTCAAATATGACAGGGACAAGCACTAAAGGGTTTCCTATAAGTGAAAAATGAAAATAAGATATTTGGAAAAATATCAAATGCTCACAACATTTTTTATAATATATGGTTACAAATGTTCTATTGCCAGTTATTGTTTTCAATCCCTCAGTATGCCTAATAAACTTTGTCATAAGTAGTGTGTACAAGAAAAACACAGTTTATACAGAGTTCTATCTGTAGTATCAATGCATACTTGGGACATGTTCTTTTAGGATAAGGGAGACATGCTTATGGAAGAAGCTAGGCAAGTTAGAAGACTGTTGTTGACTTTGTTCTGAAGGTATAAAAGAATAAAGCTGGGTCATGTGATTCATGAGTTATTTTTTAACTCATTCACTTCTTGTTCCCGTAGAATCATGGCTATATCATCAATGGCAGACTTCATCTGACTCCAGGACAAGGTGTGAATGAGAGAGACTTCCAGGAGGAAAGGCAATGGGAAAAGAAGGGCAGAAAGACACTAGGGGGTACACCCATCCCTAAGTCGGCTGGGAATCCAACCCGTGCTGCCCCGCCACTGGCCACTAGGGGGCAGGCGTGGCCAGAGTAGGTAGAAAATAAACCCTAGACACTCTCAGGCAACTTTTCAGGCTTGTTCTTGGGGATTGTGGGGGTTAACGGAAGGTAACGGAAAATGGGGGGGAAAGGTTGACACACTCTCCGACTTTGCAATGAAGCCAGAAAGTGCAAATCAGAGAGTCACAGATTTTCATCACAGCAGAAGAGCTCTGGTCACCAGCGGCTTTGGAAAAGATAAGCAGCTGGTCGGCTGGACAGGGAAGTGGGCACCTCAGGCGCATGTCCTCACTTCCTTTCTGGCATGCGTACATGCCTGGATTCCCTCCTTCTGGGATCGGCACGCTGACCCATCCATTCATTTCCTTCACGTAATTATTATTTTACTAATATATGTGTTGCATAACAATTACATTCAGCTTGGGGAACTTGGCACATATTACATCACATGGCTTCCTCAATCATTTTTACATCCCCTTCACCAACCACCCAGACCACGTCCCCAGGTTTCCTTTTCAATCTCCACGGTATCCACCTCCTCACCCAAACCATCAGCTCTCTTAGGCCACTAACCCGAGTCTTACAGTTGGCTCTCCCTTATTACTTATGGACTTCAGAGTCACAGGCCCTCTCAATTCTGTTCCCCTTTCTACCAGTCTTGGTTCACATGCTGCCAAAAACCTCGCCCTTTGCCTATGCAATAGTAACCCCCTCTAACTCAATTATTCAATCAGCTTTTCACAACAGCCAGAGTGCACTTTCTAAATTACAACCTTGACTTGTGGGAAGCTCCCAACACCAAAACACCTACTGGTCTCAACATTGCATTTTACCAAGGTTTCTCTTGTCACGTATAAGTTAGAACCTCTTACAATGAGTTCCATCCTTCCAAAAACCTGTAAACGAGGAGTGAAACAATGGCTGCCATGGTTCATATCTACGAACCCTCCGCCCCCTATCCTGCTGTTGCTAGGCCACGAGCAGCCGTTCTCCTCCAGACCCTTCCTGCCTTTTCCAGCTGCCCACGAATGGACTGAGACCTCGTGAAACTGTGAGCTAAAATCATTATTTCCTTCCTTACATTAGGAATGGTTGGGTACTGTGTTCCATCAACAAAAAGTCACTAAGACAGCAATTTGCAAACTAGTTTGATCACTGAATGAGATTCAGATGCGACGCAGTACAAGGCCGGCATGGCACGCACTCCACAGCCTGCTATCATTACCATAGTTACTCTTACTGGACCACATGAAGCTGTTGGGAAGGGCAAATGAAAGAATACATGGAAGCACTTTCAAAGCAATCAACGTCCATACAAACAGTAACAATAACAGTATGTCACCAGCCACGGTATCTTTGCAATATCACCAGGAGGTAGAATTATCAGTCCTGGATTCACTTGCTACTTAGAATATTAACCACATAAAGGCCCCGCAGTCTTGGTCCACTTAACCCCATTACCCTCTGATTCAAGCCCCTTCTCAAAAGAGATACCCACAAAGCTGCACTGGAACGGCTTCCTTGGAGCAGCTCACCATGCACACATGCCTGTCCTCACAGACCTACTTGTAAGAAGCTTGAGACGGCTGAGGTTTGCTCTGGGACCTGCATCTCTTTTCAAATTCTTCTCCTCTTCTAGTCTCTGTCAATACCTCATGCCAAACGTCAGACTCCTTGGTGTGACCTTGTCATTGGAAGTACAGACTCAGAGAAGCTTTGCAAATAGAACATGGGGAATTCTAGCCCCAGAAGAGGAGGTCTGTCTGGTCTGGATGTATCGATCACTCCAACATGATCACAAGTATTAAAAACAAGCATTTTTCTAAGAGTGAAAGTACGAGGCACACTGACTTAAAGCAATCCTCCCTCTTAGTGTTTAAGACACAAAGATCTGGCTCCAGCAGTGGAACTTCAAGCACCATGACAGACAAAAGGGGAGAGATTTTTTTAAGGTTTCATCATGCAAAAGGTCTAACAACCACATCCTGTATCTACTACATGCTCAGTTCTTTATCAAAGGGGCTTTAAAAAAACCTTCTCCTAAATCCTGGTGAAGGACCTCCTTGTCCTCTGGACCCGGCTTATGGACACAACTAAACAAAGGCAGCGAGCCCAGAGACTGCACTCAGGGCCCTGGAACCAGATACCCCAGATCTCAATCTCAGCTCCGCTATTTTCAACCATCAGGCCTTAGAAAAATTATCTAACCTCCATGTGTCTCATTTATAAAATGGAGATGACACAACAGTCCCTGTCCCATCAGAGAATGGAGTGACTTAGCACAGTATTTGCTAAGCACCTAGTACCAAGCCCGGCATTGGAGCGCCATCAGTGCCACCTATGGTCATTACAATGTTTGCTTGTGGACAGCACAAGATCCAACAGTGATGCTGCCTTAGTTCAGAAGGTGCTGCTGTAGGGACTACAGCATTTATACAAGAATGAAGTTTGGGGTGGATCTGCCTTTGCAGCCGAGCTCTGCCACCTGCAGGTGAGCAACATCTAGGCCACAAACTTGCAGAGATGGGTACTGATTCTTTGCCCTATTTAACTCATAGGATTCTGAGCAAACCAAAATAAAAGACACTAAACTGCTCTTCAAAATACTTTTTTAAGCTGACGAGGAATAAAATGGAATTTTGGAGTATCTAGTTCTGTGAATTTTAACACCCTCTTGTAACCACCACCTACATGGAGAACAGTTCCATCACTCTGCATGAAATTGCTTTTGAATCTTTAAAATGCTCTGCAAAGGTCAATGGCACAGAAGCATTACAGGCTGACATCTGTGTCCTCTATGCTGGCACATGAGATGTGGCGTATTCAAAGCCCAGCACATTTCTTAGTAAACAAAGGAAGAGGGTGAAGTCCAGGGACTGGGCTTCCTGCTCACCACCTGCCCTGGGCCCTGGTTGCTCCATCATCAGGAATGCTGTCTCCCAGGACACCTGCCTGGCTCACCTTCCACCTCCCCAAGTCTTCTCAGCTGCCACCCTCTCAGCGAGTCTTTCCTCTGGCAGACACCATCAGGTACTTTGGGGTCACGTGCACCCCCCTTTGCTCGTCCCTGTTTCCACAGCCTGCACCACTTTCTATTAAGCTACCTAACTCTGTGTTTGGTTCACCACTCCTGCTCTGCACCCACGAGCAGAAGGCAAGGGTCCCCGAAAGAAGGACCACTGTCTGATTTATTCACTGATGCGTTCATCCTAAGAGCCAACAGGAGTGCCCAGCACACTGCAGGGCATCAACAATTACTCACTGAGTGAACCGTTTATTAGACAGGCACAGAATTCACCTACCTCCACCTGTTTTTGTAGAGCCCGAGTGTGCTACTATGCTACAGAAAGCAGCTCTCCCAGCACCTGCTACACAAACCCCAGCCGAACCAGAATTGTAATATGTGCAGAAGATCTGGCTTCATTTTTTTTCAGTGGGCCCTCCTCCAGGTGAACACATCAGATTCATAAATTCTCCCTCACTCCATCTTTCACTGCTGAGAGATCTTTTTTTCCTCTGCCATCAAGACCCAATGTTTGGGCAGAAAGTTTAAAAATTCATGGGGACAACAAGGCTTGGGTTTCGTCAATGAGCACACGCAAAGGGGGACTCCTGGCTGAGGAGGAGAACTTACAGATGTAGACTGTAGCTTGTCACTCAAGCTGCAAAGCTAAGAGATGCTTAACTTCCTGGAATAAAAAAGGGCAACCACACACCTGCCAGGGGAACAGTTCCATTCATCCCGGCATAGAACTCTTCTCCAGTCTCAGGGACATGAAAGTGCATGGTGTCTTTGATGAGCTCAAACCCACCCACACAGGCCTTCATCTCCTGGGAGTGACACCATTTTTCCCACAAATGGAACGCTGGGTATCCAGACAAAGAGGACTCAGGTTTCAGATTCAGGATTTGTAGGTGAACGAGCCTTCTGTACCAGCCTCCTCCCTTTGCTGGATAGCACCCCAGGGACTGGATCAGGGATTCAATTTTGTGGGAGAGGGTCTCCTAGAAGTCAAGAGAAGCAGGATTCCTCCATTTATTTGCAATCACTTCCCCATCCAACAGATACTCAAATAGAAAAGTTGAAAATCAGAGTTAAATTTTTTCATGTAAATAAACACTGACATTTGGCAAATGAAAGCATTTAAGCACCTAATATTATAAAGCAACTATAGCTGAATTATCTGCAAAATAATCACAGGATTTATTTGCAATAGAATTTACAGAGCCCTCCAGGCAGTGCCAGCCAGGACTGGGGCTCGGGTTTTGAATTATCTGATCATCATGCTGGCTTGCCTCTTCCTTGCCCAGACTTTATCTGAAGGTCATGTCAAAAACCTCCAGAGGCCCTGATGAACTGAGGTCTGCAGCTCAGTGGCTGTCTGGGGCCCCTCACTGATTGCTGCTTATGACAGGCCCTTCAAAACAAATTACAGTGATTTTGAGCAACGTTTACTTACTGTGAAGTAAATCATATGTTTATTCTGTGGTATTTCACAACCTTATTTCTGGGTTCTATCATTCCAAGCTGGGGACAGAGAGATACTTACCTAGCCATCTATATCTCTACATAATATTCTTTCCTAAAGCCAAATAAACTCACTTCCTCCTTGAAGGTCTCATTCTGTGAAAGGTCTTCATGTACACAGCCTCCTCAGCCTGGCAGACCCTCCCTCTCCGGCAGGGCACAGCAATATCTTGCTCTTTCTCAGAACTCAAGGGCTGCATCACTCACCTGGTGTAGCTTTCATGGTCACCCAGTCCCTCCCAGAATGGATAAGTGGGACACGTTACCCTGGTTCTTTGAGGTGATTCTTGGGTTTCTTCCTATCAATGGCTTCGACTTTGATGATTTACAAGCCACTAATCTGCACTTTGTCACCAGTGGAACTTCCTAAACCATGCACATTCCCAGGCCTTACTCCCAGGGGCTCTGATCCTATAAGCAAGAAAAGGGGCCTAGAGTCTCCAGGTTCACATGCCTTCCAAAAGGTCCAAATGAGTCACTTCAGTTGATCTATGCACCAGACTTGGGGGAGGCAGTTTTTCTGATTACAGTCCCCAAAGTGGGAACCTCCTTCTCTAGGGATTTCCAAGATGACATAGCAGTGTGTGAAAAAAAAAAAAATCAGAATTTTAATGTCAACACTTGATCTCGAGCCCACACTTTTTCTTTTTTTCTCCTTCCTTCCTTTCTTTTCCCTTCCCTTCCTCCCTCTCTCTGTCTCTTTCACTGGTGATTGAACCCGGGGCTAACATATGTTAGGCAAGTGCTCTTCCACTGAGCTACATCTCCAACTGTACTTATTTTGACACAGGATTTCACAAAGACGCCCAGGCTGACCTTAAGCTTGTCATTCTCCTGACACAGGCTCTTGAGTCTCTGGGACTACAGGTGTGCACCAACTCCCATTCTAAATTTTTTTCTGTGTACATTTTAATAGCAGAATACTCAATATATAAATAAATATGCTTATGTTGAGTTGGGCAACTTCTTGTTTAAGTTATTGGCCACAATTTTTTGCTCCTCTGAGCATCTAGCTGTTCAGTGACTCTACAGTTCTTCCCAATAAAAACTGAGTGACTTCATTGGCCTCTCACTTTGGGCCCCAACAGGTGAATAGTTTTGACCAATCATAGAAAACCTGAGAGTTTACCAGTTTTGAACCATGAACTAAAGAGGTACCAAATATGTCCACTTATCCTTTTTGTATCTGTGTCATTGCCGCAAGAAGAACATGTCTCACTTGTCCTTTCAATAAAGAAAAAAGAGATCTGGACGTGAGCTGTACCTTAGAGCCACTCAGATGAGACCAGCCAAGATGATCAGTCATTTCCAGCCAACATGAAGACACTTGAGTAAAGAGCCTAACTCCAAGAAGTCCTTGGAAGCAGTCAAAACACTGCCCTATTTTTATATCCAAAATAAATCTTTAAGGGGCCCAAGGGGCCAGGTTCCTCTCTTTTATCATTTGGGCTTTCTCTATCATTAACATACGGTAATCCAAGAAGGATCCTGTGTCCAATTTCTGCCTTAATTCAGGCCCTGATGGGAATTAAGTTGTTTCTCGCAGAATCAACTCCCCAACTCCTGGGAGAACAGCTGAACCTCCAGAGCCATAGCTGCTGAATCTATCTGCCTAGATAAAGACCCATACCCTAGCCACTTTCCAGAGCCAGTGCCTACCAAAGAAAACCCAGAAAGTATGTGTGCAATTGTTTCTGAGCAGATCTGGCTATTATAGACATTGGGGAGAAAATAGCGCCCATGGGGAATCTGAATTCACATCCAGAGTGGGAGGTTGGTGCCTCCATGTCCAGGGCCTGGAGCAGCACTGGCCTCGAGGCCTTCCTGACTCCCTCCTCAGCAGCAGCCCAGAAAAAAGAATGCCTAGACTCTCCTAAATGAAGTCAAGGTGTCCCAAAGTTGAGGCTGCCACCGTAACGCAGTGTGGTGAGGACAAGGGAACTGCAATGGGGCTCTTGAGGTGGGCGGGGGGTGGGGGAGTAGTCTGGGGTCTTCCCCCAAGCAGAGTCGCTGCCTCTTCTTGTATTTAAGGGCTGGCCATGATACGCAAGCTTGGCCTCACCAACTTCATATTTTGTTTGTATTCTATGTGCAAAGGGCACTTCAAAGGAGTGCCCTCTTAATAAAGAAATCCCTTTCCTCCCTTTTTCTCTTCAATACTTCTTGCCTTTCTTCTTTCTCTTCCTCCTTCATGATTATGTATCTTTCATCCCTCCATTAACTCAGGGCTGTCCTTTTGGGAACTAGTCTTGAATCTGAAATGGACTTGGAATTGATACTATTTCTTAACATAAGACTCTTGTATGCTGTTTCTAATGTCACATGACCATCATTTATTGAGGACCCATGTCGTATAGCAAGTGCATGGTTTGGATTTGTAATACCCCCCCCCCCAAAAAAAAAAAAACTTATGTATTTGGATCTTTTGAAATACTAATGAAACCATGTATTGTTAAGAAGAGGGGACGGGTTGAGGAGGGTAGAACAGGAGGGCTTAACCAGAAGGGGTAGATTACTGGGGCAAGACCTGCAAGGGTAGCTTGACCCATCCTCATCACTTGGCTTTCTGTGTGCCATGCCATGAGCAACTTTCCTTTCACGGTGGCTCTGCCACATGCTTCTACCATTGCCAGCCACCCATGTATAGGCTTCTTGAAACTATAAGCTAAAATAAAATCCCTTAAATAGTGGATATCAGGTATTCTGTCCCAGCAATAAGAAAGCAACTAAGACAGTAAATTCCTCCAAATTAAAACATTCCTTCCTAGGATGAAGAGAGTGGCTCATTAGACTCAGGAAGTAAACAACTCGCAGGCTTTAGGAGGCCCCTGAAACGTGTAAGAGTTGCAAAGTCTCCGCTACCTGAGCCTCCATAGTCTCTGGGCCCCTCAAAGATTGTTTTGGAGGTAAAATAGAGCTGTTTTGAACCAAAAACTTCTTGAGTTAGATACCTACTGATGTGTCTTCACACTGGCTGGACGTAACCAAGCAACAATTGCTAAAAGAGAGACTCTCTTACTATCTCACATGGACACCTGTAGTTCTCACCATGAGCTCAGGGATTCAGCTTCCGTGAATCGTCACCCATCCTGGAGTGGGCTTCTTGGGGTGCAGCCACCTTTGAGCCATCCATGCTCCTGTAATTAACCCCTCACGCATGTTAGCAACTGTTAGCAACTTCAATAAACTCAATGGTTCACCAAGCTGGACCCGGGTATAATCGCTACTTTGGCCTGTCATCCGTGCCCTGCTTGGGGTGAACAGACATATGTTCATAACTCCCCAATTTAATGCAACAACCTGTAAAGTGCCAAGCATTCTGATATTCTGATACCTGTGTATGTATATTACCTGTCTATAATATATTCAATACACGCACGCACATGCACACACGCACACACACCTTTTTGAATTCAAGTATCAATGAGTATCCATTATCTAGGTCATTATAATCTCCTTTAAGTAAATAAAATTAAAATCTTAGGTTAAGTCACCTATTTAAAATCTCTCAATAGGTCAGTGGCAGAAGTAGAACTCATATATACACACTGCATTGTCTATAATTCTGAAGTAACTTCTTCAGATTATCTAATTTAGCTATCTCATTTTAGGAACAGGAGATAAGCTAGCAAAGAAAAGTGAATTTAATTCACCACCAGTTCACTGAATCTACTTAACACCCATAAGAGACGTAATTATTTTATTACTAACACCATTTCTATGCTGCAGATGTGGGAGTGGAGGCACCAAGATGTGACAGTGCGGTGCCCAGGGCTATGTGTCTGGTTAAGATGATTATTAGCACCCTTCCTGTGTCACAGATGTAGCCCGAAGTGCTGTGGCCAGGGCTTTATGTTTGGTTAAGTGGTAGACCAGGACTCCACCCAACCGCTGCATCCAGGTTCCAGTCAAACTTGCACAACATTGCTTCCCAGGACACAGACAGGGACATAGCAGCGAGGACCCATAATGCCCCAAGCTGGGCCATACTTGCTCTACTGTCATCAGTGGGAACACAAGCAGAAAGCAAATCCCACATAGGACAAGAGACAAGAAAAGAGTGTGGCTCTGAACTTCACTGCTTATCACATCTCCTCCTTCTCAGTGCCTACCTGAGGCCATCTGGGGAACACGGACATGGCCCGCTTCAGCGAAGACAGGGGTTCTGGTCTTTCATGTGATGGAGGGAGGCTACTCACATGGCCCATGAAGCACTTGTCTCTTCTGTACAGCAAAAGGCAGCTAGATGGCCTCTCAGGGCAACTGTGGCCCAGCTTTGTAGCACAGAGCTTCCTTCTCCAGGCTGGGTACCTACCATACCGGCTGGGTGGAGGGAGGGAGGAAGGGCCAGAGTGGCCTGCATGGGGGTACCGATGCTCCTTGACTTAAGATGGGGTTACGTGCCATCATAAATTGAAAATATGGTACACAGAGAATCTACTTAGCCTATTGAACATCACTGCTTGGCAATGTAGCATGCATAAACATTTGTTTCCCATCATTTTCACATGGCTGCATGGGAGCTCTGGTTCATGGCTGATGGTCAGATTGAAAAGGATTGTATGGCAAAGCATAGTTTCTACAAAACGTGTCACATTTGTGTCATCACAACGTCATATAAAATCATTAAACTGAGCCATCACAAGTCAGGGACCATCTGTAGAATAAGACCCACAAGGTGATGAAAATGACGACAACAGAGATGATGAGGGTCATGGTGGCCCTGTAGTCTCCTTCTCAGAGCCCAAGGGAACCTGAGGAAGGGTCACTCAGGTCTGCAATGTGCCTGGAAAGGGGAAACAGTCCAGTGACCAGGAGCATCTGGACAAAGAAATAGACAGGAGAGAGAAAAAACAGAAAGAAAAAGAGAGAAACAGCGACAGACATACATGAAAACAGACACAACACAGAAACAGGTCTAGAGACAGGGACAGAGGGAAGCAGAGAGAGAAACAGAGGCACACACACCACCAAGCCATGTGGTGCTCTTCCAGCAGTCTGGCAGCACTTGCCTAAGTCATGGAAGATGACCAGCCTGGTGGTGTGCCTGGTAGCCAGGTGCTGTCCTAAGGAGGAACTTAGCAAATTCACTGTGGAATACAGAGAGGGCAGTGCTACCACACTTGTGCCCAAAACAGAGCTCTTGATGTCCACCCACCACCAACCTTCTCCTTTTCCACCTCTATAAGAACCCCGGGGGATGGTTTCAGTCAGAAAGGTGGGGATTTTCTGTGCTTGCTCCCTTTCCTCACCTCCCCTGCCACCATCACCACTTACCTCCAAAACAGCCTCCGAGTATAGAATATGCTTCTTTCGGCTCCACAGTTACCACCAGTCCTGGCTACCATCACCTCTCACCAGGCCAGGTGCAGCTCTCTTCTAGTTCCTTGGCTCCTCACCTGACCCTGCTTTTAACTTCCTACTCTGACCCTTCAGCCCAAGGTCCCCACTGTACCTTGGGTAAAATTCAAGCCTCTTTCACAGCCTTTGGAACTGACATGATGACTACAAGATTTGGGCCCTTTTTACATCTCACATCCAATTGGACCTTCCTTCAATCTCCAATAAGCCACCTCATTCCCCAGCACCCTCCAGCCCATTCACCTACCCTTGGGCCTTGGCACATGCTAATGACTCTCTGAAATGTTCTTCCCTTGCTCCTGCTCCCTCCGTGTCATTCAGATCTCACCTCCAGCGTCACTTTCTCAGAGTTCTTCTCTGATCACTGCACTTACTGTTGCTCCCAACATCTCTTAACGCTTTTAGCTGTGCACGGCTTCCAAAATCCTGAATATCTTGTGGCACTTTCCTTTAGCACAAATGGTTTCATTTCCTGTTGGGCTTTCCTAGGAAATGGCCAAGACTTCTATTCCCAATGCCTTGCCCAGGAGGGGGCTCGTGTGTGCTAGGCATGGTGTACAATCTGTTGAGGATTCTGGGTCCACAGAAAATCCTGGGTCCTCACTTGGCAAAAACAGTTTCCAGTGAGGCAGGGCCTGGGTGAGAATGGCCATGCAGTACGGGAACCCTGCGGTGTGGCCCTCCTGCTCTATGGCTCAGCTTGTCCAATGGGGAGAGGGTACTGAGGGAAGGCGGTCACTTCAACATGAGGCATTCTCACCAGAGCTCATAGTGAGGCTACTTCCTTGGGTGGGAGACTAGGGGGTGGGACCTAATCGGAGGTGTTTAGATCATGGAGGAGGAGCTCTGATGAGCAGATTGGAGCTATCTCTTGTAAGTGAGTTCACATGTGCACAGGATTGAGTTAGCTACTATAAAAACCAGCCCTACAGAGCAAAGTTACCTTGGTGTCTTATCTCTTTTGCATGTGCCTGGCTGCCACTCTCCCACACGCGCTCTGGCCATCTAATGCCATCACCACTTTAGGACACAGCATGAGGCCCTCACCAGGGCAGCTGCACAATCTCAAACATGACTGCTTCCACAACCGTGAGCCAAGGAATTCTCTTGTCTTTACACATCACCTAGTCTTAAGCATTCTCTTACAGGAGAGAAGGGAACTGACTTGCCTAAGGTCACGTGGCTCAGGTGAGGCAAAGCCATGGCCAGAACCCAAGTCTCCTGGTTTCCTCAGCTGATAGCTTCTCTTCCTCCCAAATCACCACAATTAAAATGCAAGATTTTCAGGACACCAGTGACTCACCAGCCACTCATTTCAGTGTCTCCTGGCAGATAGCACTTTTCCCCCACAGGGCCAACAGTAACATCTACCATGTGGCTTGCTGCATACTCAAGTTCTGCTCCGATGACAACCTAACCCAGTCCTGAGAAGAAAGTGATTTCATTAATTCCACTTCACCGGTACAGAAACTGAGGCTTAAGAGGCTTCGATAACCTGCAGAACATCATGTACTGGGTAAACAGTGAAGTCAAGTTTTGCCTGTGAATCACTGCCATCAATCTCAGGCTCTGTGACATCCTGGTCTGCTGCTGCCCCACCTCTTCTCTCTTGGTGCCGTGCATTCTCAGAGCATCTGTTGGTTGGTGATACCTGCAGGGTGGCATCGTGGCAGCCTCTGCAGTGCCCTTCACCTTGGAAAGCCTGAGTCTTGGCACTGGCTCAGCAACAGTAGGCTCAGCGGCAATCATGGGACACGTTTCCCTCTTTCAGACAAGTAAGCTGTCACCCTCTTTGCAACTGCAAAGGAGCAGTAAGGTACGTGTTCATGCGTGCGTGTGTGTGTGTGTGTGTGTGTGTGTGTTTCTACTTAGAAGCTGATGGCCATGGCTACTGGTTCACTATAAGCCTCAAATAATGATGAGACTAGCAGCAGTGACAGCAGCTAATATTTACACATGCTTCCTAGGTGCAAGGTACTTCTCCTATTTGCATATTAAATTCATCACTCTTAACCATGATCGAGGACCAGAATATGCACCTTTGCAAGTCGACTACTTCACCCTGAAGGCAAATGACAAGAACCAGATAAAAGAAAAGCTGCAGGTCCACCTTCTTAAAGGCAAGATACACATTTAAAGAAGTGTCTCTCCTTTCCCCTACAGGCGAAGGACAGAGTTAATCACTGGAGACAACTTTAAAACTTTATCAGCTTAGAGGCACAAAAGTAATATATGTGGCAAAATTCACTAATTAGCTCTTTTCTTCCAATACTTTTCCCGTATACTTGCCTTCCTACAAATTGCTGCCTGAGAAATTCCCGATCCTTTTGCCTTGTCCCTTCTCTAAGTACGTATTGTTCTTTTGTTAAGATGTTACAAAGTACAGGTCCCAGCCACCTTCTGGAATTAGCCATCCCCTTCATCTCGGAGTACAGGCTTCCAATGGGCTTACGGCCTGATAAATCCATGTTAAATCAAATAGATAGGAATGAATGTCCCACCGAGCATACTAACTCAGCAAGCCAGCTCACTGTAGTGTACTGGTTATTTTCCTTGTGATCGCGGGCCGCCTGGGAACTGTAGTTCACTGCCACCACCCTCACCATGAGAGTGTATCTCGCTGCCTATTGTTAGCCTGGAAAAAAAGGTTAAAATTCAAAACTCAAGGTCCAATTTGTACTGAATTTGCCTTACTCTTTCACCACAAGAAAGTAAAGCATCGCGAGTGAACTGTCCTAAGTCAAGGGCCATCTGTACTCTCAAGTGCATACACGCTGCGCTGTGTTAATAAATGTGTTTGTTTTCCTCTTGTCAATCTGCACTTTGTTACTGTGGACTACCTGGCCTCAGTCGGTGAGCCTAAGGTGACAGAGGGAACTAATCTTTTCCCTCCTGTATACAGTAACTCTTCATGATGATGTCTTCCTTACATCGGTGGGGGGGGACTGAAGATGGTAAGGAGAGAGCAACTTGCCCACTTACCACCACTGGATTTGGCCTGTATGATCTGGCTCCTGAGCTGAAGCTCCTCCCCCTTAACATGGCATCCCTCTGATGTCACTCAGTCTCCCTCCCCTTGGGCTGCCTCTCCCACCTGTCAATAAAGGGCCCAGCCTAAAAAAACTCAGGTGCAGATCTTTGATTCTCACTTCCCAGGGCAATGTCCATGTGAAGTAAAGTGGTTTATTTATCTTTCCTTATCCTGATTTCTAATAATACTTGTTACATTACATTAATTATAACCCTAGAGAATTCTTGCTGCATGGAGGTGCTGTACTAAGCACTTCCTTACCCTGGACATGCGGTGATCTTTACGGAAAAGCCGTATTACCCTGTGCTCACCCTAAAGCATCCAGCTCCCAGAAAGGTTCAGCAATGTTTGCCCAAGGTAACAGAGCGAGGAAGCCACCTCAGAACTCTAACCAGGCTTGCCAGGCTGCAGGGCCCAGGCCTTCACCCACAAGTTGTGCCAGTTTGGATCCTTTATTTTCCTCCTTCTTCCCATAGAGCCAGGGCTCCTCCCCAGAGTGGGGAAGGAGTTACCTGCATCTCCAGCTTCAGCAAAGGGTTGTGAAAACACTTGACAGTTGACACCACATTAACAAAGAAGTGTGGAGATGTAGGAGAGGAGAGGGGGAGAAACAGAAGTGGAAAGAGAGAGAAGAAGGAGAAAAGTAGGATAGAAGAAAAGGAAAAAGAATGCAGTAAAATAATAAAACTAAACAGAGAAAAGAAAAAAAAAAGAAAAGTGTAAGGGTCAGCAAGTGAAACAAGAAAAAAGCAATCAATTAAAAGAGCACAGAGTTGTTGCTATCCCCTGCTGGCTCCCCTTCTGCTCAGCGCTTTCTGCCTCCAGGTTCTCTTATCCTGAGCCCCAAGAAGTGGCTGAGATTAAGTCAAGCAGCAGTGATGTCCCCTCAGGCCAAGCACTGTGATATCTAGAGATTGATGATACGTGACAAGCAGAGGGAAGCTGAGCTTTTAAATCATAGCACTGGATTTCCATGGAAGGTCTCCATCCCCTGTAACTAGCAGGCTGGAGATTGCCTTGCACAGCCCCGGTGGCGCTTGGGGCTCAGTAGCAACCTCCCTACCCTGCAGAATCGGCCTTCCTGAAGAGCTCTCACTGGCCACAGTTGTCTGTCTTCCTACCTATCCACTCTCTTTCACCCCTTTATTACTTTTTTCAATCACAACAGCTTTTCTCACTTGCTTTCCCCCAGTGTCTGAACCTTAGGGATAGAAGAATGCAAGGAACATCTAGGGACACAGAGTTTGGCATGGCATTGGGCTCCGAGCTCCAGCACGTTTGCACCTTCTTACGGAGGAGGCCACAGGCAGTGAGAAGAATAGAGCAGCCCCTGCAGCCT
Source organism: Ctenodactylus gundi (assembly GCA_004027205.1). Classification (NCBI taxonomy): domain Eukaryota; kingdom Metazoa; phylum Chordata; class Mammalia; order Rodentia; family Ctenodactylidae; genus Ctenodactylus; species Ctenodactylus gundi. The sequence continues at coordinate 69,849 of PVKB01004516.1, forward strand.
GGCCTTAGGCAGCCAGATGTCCCACTTGACAGGAAAGCCCAGCTAGGGGTCTGGACTAGGAGGCAGGTGCAACAGTTCTCCTCTCTCCCTAAATGTGCCACCACTCACCAGGGTTGTGCTCCATGGACCCCTGAGGCTGTAAGCTGCTCTGGGGCTTCTCCCACTTCTCTGGCCCTAGACCCTGTGGCTACAGCAGCGCTAGACCCCTGGTCAGGGCGCCTGGCTTCCAAGATGCACTTCCCAGGCCATTTTCCATAAGGCTGAACCATCTTCAGTGCAATACTGAGCATCAGGCTCTATGCTAGGCAGGAGTCTCCCTCCCACCTCAATGCAATCCTGAGGGCCGGTGTCACCAACTTCACTTTATGAGTGATGCTAAAGGAGAGGAGATGACAGGTGTGTGAGGTCATCCAGGCAACGTGGCACATGGTGAGAAGCCAGGACTCACATCAAGTCTATCAAACACAAGCGCTCATGCTCAAACCTAGCGCACCACGATGCCACCAGGCAGATGTCTTGGTCATCTCTTGGTTTCTGAGGGGACCTGGTTCCAGGTACCTCAAATCCTACAGAACATACAACCTACGTGATTCTCTTGTACACTTTACATCACCTCTAGATTACTTCCAATGCCTAATGGAAATGCTATGAAAAATAGTTGTTGCATTTCATCTTTTTGGAAAATAATGGTAGGGAAAAAAATCTGTTTATGCTCAGTCCAAATGCAATTTTTTTCAAATACTTTTGCCCCATAGGTGGTTGAATCCATGCATGCAGAACCCACAAGAATAAAGGGCCAATTCTATTTGTATATTTATAATAACGTTCCCTTGCCTCCTTTAGTGCTTTACTCAAATGTCACCTTTTAAAATAATCACAGTCCTCCACCCTCTTCCTTCTCTGAATTAATTTTCTCTGTAATATGCATTATCACCTAACACACTGTGGTTCTTCTGTAGCATGCTGTTACCAACCCCCCCCCACACACACACACACACACTTGGATATAACATCCAGGAAAACAGGGATTTTCTGTTTATTTCTTCAAAGCCCCATGTCCAGAACTGACCAGGAAAGGTTGGCACACAACAGAAGTTTAAAAGATGTTTGTGAATCTAAAAATTGAGTGAATTCACCTCTTATATTATCATTGCTGCACCAAAAAAACAATAGATTGCACATTTTTTGAGGACAGGGATTGTATCAAATTCACCCTCATGCAGCTTCCTAAGAGAGAATGTATTCTGGGTGTGTGAATGAACAGGCTGCTTTGACCTTCATTTATCCTCTCCCAATCCCCAGTTCAGACAGGGATCATCTATTTATAGTCCTGTAAAACTCTTGCCATGGCCTCCTCGGACCCAATCAGGTATCCTTCAAATCCATCTCCATGCCATAGGTTGCCAGGGACTACTCTCTAAGACACACACCTGAGCATGTCATTCTACAGAAACACCACAGCTGTTCCTTAGCGTATGCCTAGAACTTGTCCACAGAGCACAGGGGACCTTTGTGACCTGTGTGGCTTCATCTTTACCTTGCTCTCATACTAATATGCCCATGCATGCTAACCCACTGACCATTATCTGCTCACCATTACCTGTGTCCCACCTGGAATGCCATCCTTCTCCATCCCCTCTTGGTTCCCTTCCCAAGCTTAGCTCAGACAAGGGTTTGCACATGAAGCTTCCCCAAAACTACTCCCTCCCTCTGCCAAAGCAAAGTCCCAAATCCTCCACATCACATTGTGCCCCTTCCACGCGCCAACCACTCAAATGCCCAGCCGCTGTGGTCTGAATGTTTATACCTCCACAAACTCACCTGTTAAGCCCTGAATTCCTGGTGTGATGAGAGCTGTAGACGGGGCCTTGGGAGAAGGGGAGGTCATGAAGTGGGTAACTTCATGATGAAATTAGTACTTTTACAAGAAGAGGCAAAGGTTCACCTCCTCTCTCCATCTTCTCTGCGATGGAAGGGCAGAGCAAGCAAACATCCTTCTACAAACCAGAAGGATGCCCTCCACCCTACAACCCAACCATAGTGACATCCTGGTCTGGGATCAGCCAACCTTCACAACTATAAAAAACTCACATCTGTCATTTAAGTTAAACACTTCCTGGTAATTTGTTTGTAGCCTCACCTAGGACCCTGAAAAGGAGGAAAAAAACCTTTAGGTTCACATACTATAGCACCTCTGTGTAAAACTTATAAAAAGATACAAAGCCCTTTAGTTGTTTAGTTAGCTAATGTCTCCTTAGAAAGCAACATATATTTGACCACTTGCCTCTCTGATGTTAGTCCAATGGACAGAATAAACCAGAAAAGATATTTTGCTAGAGGATGTTGCACCAGAATGTAGACTTAGAAGAATTCGAAATCATAGTTATCTAGGGATATCTGGCTTAAGGGCAAATGGTCCCATGTATAACAGTCTTTAAGGGCATCATGATATGTAACAGTTGATGGGCTTTCAAATCTCATAAAAATATATACCGCACCGTTATTAAGTAGAGATGAAAGAACAAAAATAGAAAGTTCCAATCCAAGGGCAAAAATCAGAAAAGAAAAATCTTTATGACATAAAACTTCATAATTGAAATAGCCCCTCCAGGGAGTAACTGTGGGAAGGACACAAAGCAGTGACAGGTCCATAGAGAGCACTGTGTGTGTGGCTGCTTCTCTACATCCTCATCTGCCTAAGATGTTCCCACCGGGGCCATGCAGCATCTAGTTAAAACATGAGCGCTGCGGTCAAAATTCCCTGGGCTAATCCTCCAGCTCCTCTATTCTTTGGTTCTGTGGTCTCAGGCCAGTCACTAATCTTTCCATGCCTCAGTTTGCTCATCATGAAACAGGAACAATCATTCTATGATCAGGCCTGAGGTGAGAATTACATGAGTTGATCCCCTGTAAACCGTTGGGCACACAGTCAGCAAGAAATAAACTAGTTGTGCAACAAATAGTTATGCCAGAGCTAGGTGTGGCTCTGGCATACATGAAAGGCAGTACAATGATATGCAAAATGAGATGCCAAGTCTGTGATGCCCTTCAAGGAAGGCTGGAAGTGGTACCCTGCACAGCGTATCCTCCTATCAACCTCTGCACACACTGTCTACAGCAACTCCTTCATCACAAGATGAAGCTTTCCTCTAAGGCTTTTCATTTTGAGACTTTGGATATACAACAGATAATCTTGTCCTTGGACAACTTGGGACATTTCACTATAGGGGGGTCTCTTGTTAGTGACTGGGGAGTGGACCCTTTGCTTCCATTGCTTGAGACCAACTGAGCACAGAAAGTCATGTGACCCTCATCCCCTCCATGAACAAACAGATATCATTTGATCAACTTCATCTTCTCTTTCCCAAAAAGTCAGAATCTGCACCAAATCCCATATCAGACATCACCTCTGCCATGAAAAGTCTTCTCTGTTCCCTCAAGGGTTTCCTACAGTGGGACCAACAATCACCTGCACAGACTAATTTATGGTGCCTGGTAACCATGAACCTCTTGCTTTGGGTGGCATGGCATAGTGACCTACACTTTAAGCAATTCTCCAGAGGATTCTTACACACATACACACGCGCGCGCGCGCGCACACACACACACTCTAAGAGAGCTGATGTCCAGAGATCTAGCCTTTTCTAATACCTTTTTCCATTTTATTGATATGTATAAGTACAAAATTTAAGGTTTATAATGAAGTTTAGCATTTTGTGCACCTATGTACCTTGCCAAGGTGACAAGGACTTTCCCACTCTCCTTTTGCTGAAAGTCCACCTGGTCACAGTCTAGGTGGATCGCTTACACTAAACTTTCCCTTGCTGAACTACTTGAGGGCAGAGACCTTGCCATAATTAAATTTAAATTCTTAACGCCTCCAGGCACATTGCTAAGCCTGCCTCCTCTTCGCCTTCTCATTCCACGTCTCATCTATCTCCTGAAGGTGCCACTACTTTCAGGTTTTGTTATTTTCTTTGACCACTTCTCACGCGTTAAGACATGAGTTCAAGTTACCATCATCTCCCCACCCCTCCACTGTGGTGATTTAATTTGGAATTTACCCCAGAAGCCTCCAGTATTGGGATATTCTGGTATACCTGTGGATTTCATGTCAAGAGGTGGCGCCTGGTTGGAAAAACGGATCGCTGCGGCTTGACCCAGAAGGAGGAGATGACTGTGGCTCCACCTGGAAGGAGTGGGTCACTGGAACATGAACTGGAAGGGTGTAACTCTGCCTTTCCTCATTCCCTTGACTTCCAGTCCACTATGCTGTGAACGATTCCTCTGTAGCAAGGCTCTGCTCCCACTACCATCAGCTGCCTGCACTGAGACCTAAAACTGTGAGCTAAACTGAATCTTTCCTCCCTTAAGTTGAGGGTGTCAAGTACTGTGTCCCAGGGATAAAAGGTGACTAAGAGCCACGGACTACTGTAATGTCCACTTACGGATCCTCCTGCTTCCATCCTTGTCCCAAGAGTTTCCTTATCACATACATTTGGAATAATTTTAAGTATTTGCAAATTACATATTCTAGAAAGTACAGGTATCCAGAAGATATAAATATTACTAAAAATTCAACAGTGGTAGAAAGTAATTGGGAAAAAAAGTTATAGATCTGAGTTTATATTTCAACAAAGAAAACATTAAGGATGGCAAATATGCACAGGAAATTATATTCAGTATCATTATCACACTATGGAAAGGCAGCTAAAACCATAGTAGAATACCACTAAGCTTTTTAGGGTGGCTAAAATAAAAAATAATAATATGAAATGCTCACCAGGAAGCGAGCACTTTCACACCTTGCCAGTGGAAATACAAATAGTACAGCCATCCTGGCAAATAATTTGGTAGTTTTTCATAAAGTTAAATGTAAACTTAGTATATGTCCCAGCAATCCAACTCCTTGATATTGGCACAGCTGTTAAAGAGCTTGCCTTACAATTGCAAGGTCCTGAGTTGATTCTCCAGCACCACATAAAGCTGGGCATGGTATCACATGCCTGTAATGCCAGGGCTTGGGAGGCTGAGGCAGGAGGGTTGTCCTGAGTCCACAGCCAGCCTGGGCTACACCAATGAGTTCAGAACTAGCCTGGGCTACATAGTAAGACCCTGTCTCAAAAATACTAAAAAAAGAAAAGAAATAAAAATGTATGTTGATAGAAACACTTTAGCAGCTTTATCCATAATCCCTCAAAGCAACAGACAATGCAGGTATTCTTTAAGGGGTGACTGGGTTCACAGCCTATGGGACATCTCAACAACAGAATATTAGTCAGCAGTGAAGATGAATCAGCTACTGATACACACAACAACATGAATGGACTTCAACGAGCATTACACTGAGGGGGAGAAGCCAGCATCACGGGCTACAGACGGTGCAGTTCCAATTATAAGACACGCTGAGAAAGTGACATTATATATGACATTCTTGAAAAGACAAGACCGTAATGACAGAGAGCAGAACTGTGGCTGCCAAATGCCAAGAGGTGGAAACCTCGTCATTTTCAAAGGATGCCAGGCAGGATGGTGGTATTTGGGGTGACAGAACTGTTCAGGCTTCTTACTAGTTGCTTGAATCCCTATCGTGCTAAAAGTCACAGAATTCTACATCAAAACAAGGTCAGTTTTACCATATTTAAAAACCATAATCAATTAAAAGAATAAGCCAACCCTTGTAAGATCCTTCAACTTAGACTAAAATCCAAACTACTCCTACCCCCCCCACAGATATCTCAAAATCCCATTATTCAATTTCATGACTCTGCTGAATATGAGCTTCTCAGAGAAACTGGTGTTTCTACAATGGCATCTTCACATGCCTTCATAGGGTTCCCTTTTTCTTCAAGGCATGCATCACTAAGTGAAATCATACACAGTATCTGTAGGGTTTTTTTTTTTCCTGCCTACTCCACCAGAAAGTGTAATCCATGAGGCAAGGAACTTACCTGTACTGCTCAACAGTGGTCTCCACCACCTACAGTGCTCACTGCCTATCGCAGGATCAGAACTCCATAGATACTTGTTGGATGGATGAACTAATTGAAAAGACAGCCACTGGGTTACGACTTCTCAATGCTTGGAACTTGAAGCTGTACTTTTAGCTCAAAAATGTCTTTATGTCACCTTTCAGATCACCTGCCCAACTGGTCCCTAAGGAAAGCAGCCGCAGCCTGGAAGAGTCAACACAACCTTGCTACTTTAAACCTGCAATCAGCTCAACACCTCCCTTCCAAGTGCATGCTGAAAGTGGCCTGAGGATGAGCTGGGGAGGGTGTGGGCAGTGAGGCACAAGCATTCTCAGGGTAATGCTACGGGAAGTTTTCAGACAGCGGTCTGGAGGTGCTACTACTAGGAGCAAAGAAACCAGAGGTGAGACTGGAGAAAGAGAGAAAAACTAAAAACACTTCCCTACAACAGTTGTCCAAGGCGGACAAAGAAATTATAAAACAGGTTCCAGGCACAATCTACAGGCTCTCAACTAATCCTTCTGTGCTTCCTTTAGGATCAGCTCTATGAGTTCTTTTAACAAGTGAAAAACCTGAACACAGGAGAAACTCTGGAACAAACCCAGTGTCATGCTTTCATAGGTCATGACTAGGGTTTTGAGCTCAAATCTGTGTGGTCTCCACCCCACTCTTTTTCTACTTGGGATGCTAGAAGAAACACAGAGGGGCATGAGAGTGAATAGCACCCAGAAGAGCCAGACACGCTGTGCCAACCTCTAACGGAAGAGCTGACCTGGGCGCTGGTGGCCACACGCATCTCTGAAACTTCTCAAAGATGGGCACAGACAAGCCTGGGAGAGCAAAGGTGCTGATTACCCTCCAGCCAATATTTATTGAGCATCTACTCCATACCTGTTCCTGACCTGGAAGTCTCCACCGATGGCCTCTAATTTCACTTTCATCTTTGTTAAAAACACTGCTAGCACTTATGATGGTATTACAGCCCCTGAGGCAAACTGAATGTCATAAACTCTGAGCAACAACACCTGTGAACTCCTTACCCACAGCAGCTAGTCATGTGACCAGTCACTTAAAGATAGAACAGTATGAAGACACAGACAACTGCACATGTTTTTTTCTCTTCTGTCCGCTATTTTGCACACTGTAAACAGGAATTACCGTGCAAGATGGCAAATCACAAAAGAGGGTAGAATTCATTTTCAGGTAATTCAATATTTTTCAAGTGTTTCTGGCCATATTTGACTTTCCCCCATATTGTGGCTCTGAAGACTAAGGAGTGGGTAAGATGTAGCCCTGCTGGACCCTGACTTCCTCTCATTTACTCTTGCTTAATAAGTAATCAATAAATACCAGATCTAGAGGGGCTACAGATTTCCACCTCCAGCCAGGGTCTCCTGTTGACAAGGGGATTATCTCGGAAAGGGTCCCCCACCAGCATCTCCACCATCCTCCTCTATCTGCCAGCTGCCCCTCTCCAACTTCCATTCATGGCTACTAGCTTTGCCCTCCAGCTTTTCAGAATAATTACAGCCCTCTTTCCCATGATAATGCATCTGAATATTTGAAGCCTGGTATTAGGATGATGCTTTCTCGATGGCACAGTGATCTTGAAAAGAGTCAAGTATCTGCACTGCCCTTCCAAATAATTACTGAGCACACATATCTGCTCATCCAAGGTATTGACATCTACCTCCACAGCTCCACTGATTAGTTAGGTTCAGTATTTGGGGAGCGAATCTTGGAAGCACACAGTTTAGTTGGAAAGACAAAGAACACAAGCTACAAGCCATGTGGCAAGAGCTCTTACTGCAGCAGCTGGGATTTAAATGCCAGCCCCTCGAAGGGGGAAGGAATTAGGGGCCTCGGCCCATGCACTGGATGATGGCTGGAAGCTGGCCATCCTGGAGCTAGACCCTCCGTGAAACACTCATTGCAACCCGAGCCCTTCCTTGAGAAATGACTAGTCTCATTCTTAGCCTGCTGACTGTCCTCATGTCTCAGACATCTGCCGCACCACCTTAAGTCTACTCTAGTCTTTTGGCACTGCAAAGGGACCTGGGGGTGACAGTAACTTAATTCAGGTCATGTCAAAGTTCTCAAATAAAGCTTTTTTGAAAAGCTCCTTAGTCATAATACAATTTCACATGGCTAAGACGAGGAGGTTTGATCACCATTTCTTGCCATCTATCAACTTGTGGAGTGACGTGGAAAAAAAAAAATCACCAGTATCTCTGAATCTGCCTTTTCTCAGCTATAAATGGAGGAGACAGGTTCAAAGAATTGTAATGGTCCTTTCAGAGAGAGGGTGCTCTGATCTTCTGCAGTCATCCCAGACAGTTAACTAGACAACCCACATGAATCTGGTGGAGATCATCTGTCTCAGAATCAGCGCCTGATTTCCAGGAAGAAGAAAACCATGCGAAGAGGCAAAGGCAGAGAAGGGCTTCAGCTCCTGTCCCACTGTTATCCTGCCCTGTAAATCACCCTAGAATCTTCACTTGTGCAGGATTGCACTCCAGCCTTAATATTTTCCAAGCAGATCCCAGGCAAGCCACTCAACCTCAGGCAGCCTTAATTTTCACGTCTGCAGAACAGGGTTAATGCTACCTACTCAGAGGGATGTTGGGAAAGTAAAATGATCAAAATATGTCTGAAGCAGCCAGCACCCAGAGAACACAAGCTGCACAGCCCTTCATGTAAGCATTCACCGCCCACCAACTGGCCACAGGAGGGACCAGTGTGTAGCTGGTTCTACAGACTCAGATTCCAAAGAATTATCACAGTCTACTGCAGCACTGGCCAGAGCTGGAACGACTCTTAAGAACCAGTGACCCAAAATCCTTCTCATCCCTCTCACTTACAAATGAAGCAACTAAGGCTCTGAAAGGCTTGGTGACTTACTCAGGTATCTACATATTTATCATGAGCAAGAGTGGGCCCCAAACACAGGGCCATGGGTGTCAAGGGTCACATAAGTTGTAAAGAGAACCCTTTAAAGGCTCCACTCTTTCCAAATGAACCACCCTCCCATATAACTAAATTATGAAGAATAAAAATAACAGAACTGTTTTGCCCTTTAGAGGGTTAAGAGAGAGGCAGCATCAGAGCATGTGTGTAAATGCAAGGATTATCTTGAATTACCTATGAAATAAAAGTCAGGATTTACTGCTTGCTGCCTTTCACAGCCATTATACCCCCTACCTCCATCCCCATATTCAGTCTTTTCAATTTATGACCTGAGACAGACATGCTTTCATTAGGTCTTATCTGGATATTGTAAGAAGCTCCCAGCTGGGCAGTAATCCATACCACCATAAACACAAACAAGACCATCACAACTGTACTATCCATGAAATGAAAAGAATTCTTCTCCCTACCCCTGAAAGCCACAACCTAGCACACTTAGGAAAGGGCCAGATTCATTACAGCAAGCTGATAATCCAAACGTGGAACCCACCCCAAGCACCATTAAATGCCACGACCAAAATCCTTGTGACTCTACAGGAATTTCTGCAGACATCTCAGCTCAGAGTCAGCTCAAGTCCACTGGGCTGTGACAGAGCACTGAAGAGAGAGCCCAGACAATGCAAGGAGGGGCCAGCTTAGAGCCGCTTCTGAAGATGCAGCTTCTGAAGATGCAGCACCAGGATGACGGGCTCCCTTCCTGCCCAAATTCCCAAAGGAAAGTGTTCATCTTCAGGGAGCATTTGACAGAAAGCTGTAACGAGAGCCCACAGCACCCAGCTCCCAGCGAGCCCACTCCCCAGCCAGTGTATGCCAGGACTCCGAAGCACCTAGCCCAGGGCTCACATTATACTCCAATTTTGCACCCAGATCCAGGGAGGGGGGACCGTTGTGCCCCAGCTCACACGGCAGGCCAGCGGCACCCAGCGCTGGATCCCTTACCTGGCCTTCAGCCTAGGCTCCTTCTCCCCTAGGCCCGTTCACTCCCTCTTCCAAAACCTTGGGCTCACCTCCTGGTTCTGAGGATTCCGCCAGGTCGAACAACGCTCAGAAGCAGGTGGCAGCTTAGTAATTCATCAGGGGGACATGGGGCTTTGCCCGCCCCAGGTGGTGGGGAGAGACTGCAGCATGGAACTTTAAAAGGGCTCTCCCTTTTCTCTAAAGATTCCTCCCCCTCCTCCTCTTCCTCCTACTCCTCTTCCTCCTCTGTAGTACTACAGGGACACGTGCTTTGCAATCTGCGGGAGAGAGTAAGGAAGAGAGTGTGGCAGTTTATTGGAAGGAAAAGACAACAGTCTGCTGATGGGACCTGCTGTATATATAGTCACACCTAGCAGAAGAGGGGAAAGGAGAGAGAGAAGGGGAGAGAGAGAAGGGGAGAGAGAAACACACGGAATGATTAACCCCTTGTTTCAGCCCAGCTCCTCATACAGCTAGCAAGAGAAACAATACACTTAACCAATGGAGTGCCAGCCCAAGACATTACATCATCTACCAGCACAGTCATTGGCTAATAATTCCTAGAAGGCAAAATCCTGCTTCTAGGTGCTTAACTCTTTCATGTGCATTACAGCAAAGTGTGTTTGGTCTAAGCCAATGATTCCCAAATTTGGTCTCTTCAGAATCCCCCAGGGTGCGTTCAAACCAGCAGATGATCATGCTTCCCCACAAACCACCTAAATTAGAAACTTGAGGGAGCAAGGAAGTCTGCGTTTCACCTGGTATGAGGACCCATTTAGAAACTCTTTCCCTCCAAATGAGGTAACTTTTTTCTGTGGTTTATAAAGTGCCCTGAGGTGTCTAGTGCTTTTTTTTTAAACCACATGTATTGATTTCCTACACTGAGTAGTGGACAATTTTGTCCCCACTTCACTAGTATAAGGGTCAGACAAATTGCTTCCTGGATTGTAGAAAAAGTATGGATTCTCTGGAGGAGCTGGAAAATGGCAGGAACCTGTGAAGATCTGGGGAAGGAGGAGAATTCTCAGAGCCCCTGTACAGAGATCACAGACCCTCCAGGGAGTCAATGTCCTCTTCAGTTGGGTGCTTCTCTCTCTACTGCAACTTTCAGCCTAGCCATCAATTTCTTCAGAAAGCCTTCTCCCACATCCCCATCTGGGATATATGTCCTTGCTCTGCATTTTCCCCCTGCCCTAGGGCAAACATGTCTTATTGTCATTTTGCAAACCGGGTAGTCTATCTCATGATCCAATTGAAGCTACTATCCTACACTGTTAATCTCAAGTCCATTCACATTGCACAGACGGCTGGACACTATCAATTTCAGGATTTCTCCAGGACTTGTAATTCCATGAAAACAGGTTTGTTCCATCAATCTTTTTTCCCATGAGTTATTTTTCTTATTAGTATGTATTTGCAGTGTCCCTCAATTACACTAAACTTGAGGAACTGGTGCACACACATATCCTACCGACCGCACATTCACTTTCCTCTCCCCCCCCACCTTCCCACATCCCTTCTCCCTTTCCACAAATCTATCTTCCCGCTTCCTGCCTCTCCTCTTGCTTAGCTCTCTTACTATTTATACTTCGAGTTTGTCATATTAGAGAAACCATGTGATATTTTACCTTCTGGGTCTGATTCACTTCACTAAGCATAATGACCTGCTCTGTTTCTGAGGTCCGCTGTATCTGTGGGCGGTAGTTGCTTGTTTACTGGGGAAACTCCACAAGATTAGAGCCACACCTGCCTTTTCCACCAACAGACAACCAGTACATCACCTGCCTTATGCAAATCCTCAGTCATAACTAGGAGAAGGAAGCAAGCAAGGGGAAGAGGGAGAGGAGGTATTTCCTGAAGTTCTGAGCAGCAGCATTCTGGGATGGGAGAGGACAAGAACTAAAGTCTACAGACCCATGTAAATACTGGCCTCAGGCAGGTTCATTTGGGGGGGGGCCTTTGGTTTCCTTGTCTGAAATGGGGGATAACAATACCTTCTTCCTAGAGTAGTTATGAGGATCAAATTAAAGAATGATCCAGGTTTTTATTTCCTCCTGTAGGCTCTCCGTCCTTAAAACTCATCAGTTTTATTGACTGACACCCAAGTGCTGACACCTGCTCTATTTATATCTCTAGCCAGACTCACCTTCTTGATGCCAGCTACACTGCAAGTGTCTGTCACCATGTGAATATACATTATAGGCACATCCACAAGAGTATGCGGATGCTGGGCCTTGCACACAGACCTCTCCTCTTGATGTCAAAAGGGCCCCCATCCACCTAACCACTTTTTTCTTTTCCCAATTAAGGTGATATCATATGACTCAACGTGCTCAGCTCAGCGACATTTAGTGGCTTCACCCAGTGTCCAGCAACCAGCTCTATCTAAACCATCTTATCATCCCACAAGGAATTAATTTCCTTAACTATTAAGTATGCATGACCCATTCACCCACCTTTCCCAGCTCCTGGCAGACACCAGCTGCTTTTTGTTTCTGAGTTTACATATTCTAGATACTTCATGTAAAGGTAATCATGTAATATGTGATTTTTTTGTGCCTGTATTCCTTTCTTTATATTTTCACTTAACATTTCCAAGAACGATTCATGGTGTAGTATACATTCATATTTTACTCAAGTTTTATACTTGAGTAATATTCCATTGCAAGTACGCACCACGTCGTGTTTATCTGTTCTCCCACGGATAGGTATCTGGCATTTAGCCAATCCTAACCCATAAGTCTGGTCTGCGTGTTTCATCCCTCTCTTTCTCTTATTTTCCCAACCTCGAAGTCCTGTCCAGTTTACATCTAAACATAATCAAAGCTTTCTGCTTTTCTCCAGCAGTATTATCATTGTCTAGCCCGGAGAGCCATATTTCTCTCACATAGCTTCTATGGTGACAAGACACAGTCTATATTCCAATTCTTTTCAAACATCTGTTCATTCAGGCCATGTTTACTGAGCACCTTCCCTTCTGGAGCTTGCCTCCTAGAAGGACGACAGAAAACAAACTATTTTATCAGGTTGGGATGAGACTTCAAATCCTTCAGTGACTTCATTGTGCCATGGATCAAGCCAAGCTCGGCAAGGCCTCCAATGCTCACTGACTTCAAACTCCTCCATGGCAGACTCCATGCAACCCGCCCCTCTGCTCCTATCATCCTAGGCTCCCTTCCTCCACCTCATGGCTTCTGAACAGCTGTTCTTTCTGCTTCTTGATTTTGGCAACGCGGGACCTTTCTCACTCCTCATGTATCCCTGTATAAACATCAGTCCTCGGACTGACCTTCCCGACTACCCTGTGAAGCAGATCCATCATTCATTTTACTTGTTCAAGAAACAGATTTTAAACACTGCGCTGGGCCCCAAGGATAAAGCTATGTCGGGAGCACGCAGTGTAGGAGAATCAACAACAGGTAAGTGAATAAAAGAGAAGAACAAGTTCTGTGAAGGGAAAGTAAGAGAAAAGAGCTCTGCTCTTTCCGATCCCAAGGCCTTGCCGGGAGGTTGGTAGAAACTGAAGCATAAGAATCAAATGGTAAAGAGCCTATTTTTCCCTGGCATGTTCTGGCTTTGCAAGGCCATGTCCCATCCCTCACTGGCATTTCAAGAACTATAATATGTCTTAGCCACTTTCTTGCAACTGGGACATAGTACCTGTCACCCACCACTTAAAGGAAGAAAAGCTTGTTTTAGCTCACAGTTCAGAGGTCTAGCCAGAAGTGACAGAGGGCAGGGTGGAGTACCTAGGAGGACCAAGGTACAGGAAAGCATGGGCACAGGAAGCACAGAGCAGGGTGGAGTACCTAGGAGGACCAAGGTACAGGAAAGCATGGGCACAGGAAGCACAGAGCACCCAGGAAGGAGCTGGGGGGAGAATGTCTCTCTCCAGGCCACATCCCAGTGATCCACTCTTTCCAACAAGGCCTCACTTCTTAGTAGCACATGAACTCATCAATGAATTCATCCAACACTCCGATTAACCTCCACAAGCTAATCATCTTTCAAATACATGTGGCTTCTGGGGGACACTCCAAATTACAGCTAGCACAGTTATGTCATGCCCGTCTTGATCTCTCTTGGTAGACTGAGTGGCATCCTTTGTACCTAGCACACACAGCCCCTGCCATTTGGGAAGTACTCAACACACACTGATTTAATTCCTAAGTGGCTAAATGAGTAGAGGCCTAATTAACCAATCCATCAATGATATCACTTTGTGAAGTAAAACAGATCATACACCGTGGTTGATTGTTAATAGGTATTGCTTTCTGGCCAAGGTGGTGGGGGGGAGCAAAAAAAGACTCTACTGGATTTTGGAAAAGATGAGTTTGACCACAAATTGAATATAAAAATACTTAATTCTGAGTCTTACTGGACTCAGGAGAAGATGTATGCATACCAGCAGACACTCAATCACAAGAACCAGTCACCACCGTGGCTCTTATTATTATAGGCTCCATAGAAAGGCTTATTTATTCAACTCAGACTCAAAGACACATTTTCAGATACAGTTAAGAAATTTAAAGGTAAAAAGCATTTTAACTTTCTACATGTCTGCTGTGCTCCAGGCATGGCATAAGGCAGTACTTGTTTACTTTCCAAAGCCAGCTCCATGGTAGTGGGGCAACTCTCAATGCCCCTCCTACACTTGGCCCCTCCAGGACCAAGGCAATTACCTCTCCTGCCCAGGGGCCAGCAGCGCTGGCTGCCTCCAGCTCACAGTTGAGGCCTCGTTCAGTAATTGTTTTGCTGAAGGATACCCAGATTTACATGCCCTCCCTCCCTGGAGAAGGCCGCACCCATTGGATGGTCAACACCGGGCTGTAAAGGCCTCCCAGCCTTGGTGGATGGGTGGAGGCCCCTCTTAAACTGCATCACCTGTCAATCAGCTCCTCCCTTCCATTGTTTCCCTCTTAAAGAGTTAAGACCTCTTCTCAAGAACCCTGAACACAAATTTCAGTCACTGTGGAATCTGACCTTAGATGGATGGCTTTGTTTCCCTTTAAATCAGAAAATGAAAAGTTTGGAAGGTTGAAAATGTCTGCCAGGAACACAGCTAAACGGCTTTCTGGCCTGACTTTCCAGCAAGGCTTCTTTCTATTACAGCAATCTACACGCAGGCGATGTGCCTGTAAGACTGAGCAGAGAGCCCAGAGGGCAAGGAGTCTATCCAGGAGCCCCGCGATGCGGCAGGAGAGCAGGGGCACCCGGGTAAGCTCCGATGACAAGACCGAGGTCACAGGCTCCAGAAACAACATAAGGCTGATGTGCAGGTTGCAAAAGCATCTCATGGGCAGCACCGCACCGTCTGAATGCGTGCCCGGAAGCCAGGGAGCAGGGCTCCTGGCCAGACAGGCAGCCTTAAGGGGCCAAAGTATGTGCAGCCCAGGCCCCCCAAAACCAGCTTTTACAACTTCCCGGCTGACCGATGCCAGGCTTGTCCACTGTCCACAGAGCTGCTGGGGAGACCTGATCATTGATTAGAATTATTCCACAACCCTCCTTCACCCCAGGACAAAGTTCTAATACCCTCAGCCTGCATTTTAAGGTGCACACTCCAGCCGCTGTCACCTTAATACTTTCTATTCACAGGATTCCATCCTACTAGATTATCTGAGGTGGAATTATCCAGAGGTAAAGGCGCA
This sequence comes from Ctenodactylus gundi, assembly GCA_004027205.1. Classification (NCBI taxonomy): domain Eukaryota; kingdom Metazoa; phylum Chordata; class Mammalia; order Rodentia; family Ctenodactylidae; genus Ctenodactylus; species Ctenodactylus gundi. Next base: position 85,396 of record PVKB01004516.1, read on the forward strand.
GGGCTTCTTTTTCAGTTCTTGTACCTTCCAACCAGGAACTCTATACCCCAATTTCCTGCTGTACTATCAGCCTCCACCCTCACCCTCTACCCACACAGTTTGCAGCCAGCCGAGCGCCTGTGCCCCTCCAGGTCACCTCCTCTCTGGAGCCCGCCTGGCTGCCCCGTCCCCCCAACCTCGTGCTTCTCTCCACCCTGTGTCTTCTGCTCCCGGGCACTACACAGCACTAGCATCCTTCCTCCTCCTGTCCCTCCGAGCCCCAGGAGCTCCCCCAAGGTCTTCCTTCCTGCCGCTAGGGCTTAACACAGTGCCCCGCGCTCCGCAGGAGCCGAGTAAGTACAAACACGCGAGGCGCTGCAGCCAGTGCTAGCAGCTGCGCCCAGCTTGGCAAGCGAACCGCTCCACGATTTCCTTTTGTGCCCCGGGGCAACTGAAATTGGAGATGGCCCAACTATTGGGACCCCTAACCCAGGGCACCAGGTCTCAGGGCTCCGATGCCCTAAAGCTGCTGCTGGAAGCCAGTGCCGAGCAGTGGTCCAGCTGCTGCTGTTCCTGGTTTCCCGCAAGCTCTCTCCCCGGCCCTGGCGTTGGATGGGGATCACGCTAGGATCCACGATCTCGCGCGCCCGCAGCTCTGGGGCCCCAGGGGCAGTCCCTGCACGCCGCCCTGCCAGCCGGAGGGCCCGAGGAAGAGGCCTGGCCGCCGCAGCCCGGGGAAGGCGAGTGGCGCGCGTCTTCTCGTCGGGATCCCGGGCCCTGAGCGCGCCGGCACCCCCAGGCACACACCGGCGCACCAGGGGGAGAGCAGCGCGGCGCGAGACGCGCAAGTAGCCCGGGCTCCGGGAGGGGAGGCTCCCCTAGAGCCAGAAGCTCCATAAGGTCTACTCTGCTGCGGCGCGCGGCTTACCGTGCAGACCTCCAGTATTTCCGCGTCCGTGGGTGGTGGTGGTGGTGGTGCCGCCGCCGCCGCGCCCGCCTGCGGATCCGCCGACGTGCTCGGGTCCCGGGCGCTCAGTCTGTGCACCGCACCGCGCGCGAGCGCCTCCTCCCGACGGCCCTGCCTCCGCACGCCGCGGAGCCCATTGGCTCCGGCCGCGAGGCCACGCCCACCAAGCCCTGCCCGCGGACGCCCCGCCCCCGCCCTTTCCCGCCTCTCCCCCAGTGCCCTGCTAATTGCGCTTCTCCAGGCCCAGAAAGTTGCCTCTAGGCTCTCTGAGGCTCTCTCGAGCCCTGGGCGGCCGCGTGACGCAATTCTCCGTCTCAGAAGCGTTCTGGCGCCCCTCGGGGAGTGAGAAAAGTGCGGCGTCCTAGGAAGCCAGCTTTAAGATTAAAGTCACCTGACCTGCCCGGGCCACAGGCAGCCAAATTATCAAAGGTCCTGGCCTGCGTGCGAAGCGTTAGTGCCAGGTGAAACTGGGAAGAGAGATGGGTGGCTGTGTCCACAGTCGACCTCCCTGTTTCCTTTCTCATTTAGGGGAGGGCGCCTGGGAATCAGGGGCGAAGGGAACGCAGAGTGCAGTAAGGGGACGTAAAGATAGATAGATGCAATTCATCTGTGTGCACCAATTAGTATTGTTTATCACAAACGCACACTAAGAAAGACAATAATGGTGGGGAAGAGGCCTATCGCCCCCGTGGAGTCTGTGTGGGGTCAGGTGGGGATAAGCGAGCAAACAACAACACCTCAGCTTGTTGCAAGCCCTGGGGAGAGCGACCAAGGGGCCTGCAAAGAGGAGAGATGTCGCTGCTGTGCACAGACTGGCCTCCAAGGCCATTGGTGATATCTGAATTCAAACTAGGAGGGTGAAAGTAATTTCAGGGCTGGAGAAAGCACTGGTCCCAGATGCAGCTAGTTCTGGGCCAGAGCTCGATTCCAGATTAGGGTAGCCAGGTGGAGCGAACCAGCAGAAAGTAAGCTTGGGCCAGACCCACGCCCCAGCAAAATGACTCAGAACCCCACGGGCCAGTGAGGAGCGAGGACTTCTATGCGGGAATGTGGGAGGGTTACATTTCAAACTGGAGCCGGAGGCTGTTGCTAAAACCCCCGGCCAGAGCTGATGGCGATTTAGACCAGGGGCATGAGAGCAAGGTGGGAAAAAGTAGAACACATGACACACAGGTATTTTGCGAATAGCAAGGAGTCCACGTAATGATGGATTGGATTTGGGGAAGGCGAAACAGCAGTGGATGATGAATGTCTCCTGGTGGTTTCACCTGAGCGATCCTTAGAATCGCATTGCACTTACCAAGGCGGAGAAAGCTCTTGCCCAGCATTTTCCCCTTACTGCAGTTTCCAGAGAAGTTGACTCTGACTTCAGGGACTGGGAACTAGCTCTTAACACTGACAGGACCAACCGATGGTATTGTACAAATGAAGCTCATGGGTTAGAACAGGAGGGGTCGGGTTTGTGGCCAACTGAGTCCTGCACTCCTGCCTAAAGGCTGAAGCGTTGCTCAGCTCCAACTGCTATTTTTCCTTCGTGATAATATAGACACAGAGTTGATAGATGTTCTGATTTTTATCAAAGAAACAAGAATTAGAATTATCTTCAATCTCTAGGGGTTTTTTGTGATCACTGTTAACAATTTCTTGAAAAGATGAGTTGGGCCAACACTGTTACACAAAAGAAAAAAACCATGTGTAGGTTAAATTTGCCCTTTTAGCTACTATTTTCCCAGAGATTTCTGCAGTGGCCAACCATTGGCAGTAACAGGGTTAAAATACCAACTGGGCCTGGCAGTGAAGGCCTATGATTTCAACACACTGAGAAACTGGAGCAGGAGGACCGCAAACTTGAGCCCAGCCTGCACAACTGAGCAACTTAGCAGACCTTAACAAAAAAATAATAAATAGTATAACTAAGGATGTAGCTCAATGGAAGGTTCTGGGCCAGATCCCCAGTAACACACATGCCCACAGACAAACACACACACACACCCTCTAACAGCAGAAATATGTTAAAAATCCATCTTTCTCCCAACCCATCCTCTCATGAAGCTGATAAGCCAACAGAAGCAAAAAGACCCTCTGCTAAGCCTAAGGCAATACTTTTGCCAGAATGTTGCATTAGTTACGAACTTTCTGGCACAGCGCAGACACTCTAGGAAGAGCAACAGAGTGGTGCTAAGGGACATTCCCTGGATCGTCACTTTTGCTGTCAGACCCCTTTTCACACACTCAAACTCTTATAACAAGACCCTAACCCCTCTCATCTGTCTCCTTTCCACCACCACACAACCCTGGCTTGCGTGCGCTGTCTCCCACTACATTTCCTGAGTTCCTGTCCACATTGGATAGAATCTGAGAGCAGGAAGTAGCAGGGCTAAGGATATCTCAACTACAAAGCCAGGCTTAGTGGCGTTTGGCTAGCCACTCTCTTCATGTGCCTGCTACATTCTTTTTCAGCCTGTTTCTCTCGAAAAGTAATAGCAGAGGTCCATTTGGAATTAATGTGGAAGTGCATATTGGTTTTCAACTAGATGTAGGAAAATTGCTTAGGAAAGAGTAGGAGATTTTTGTTCCATTGTCTGTTTGTTTTGTGCCAGCGATTGACCTTAGGGCCTTTGCACTGAGCTGTGTCACCACTCCCAAACTCCCTTTCCAATCTTTTATGTTGAGTCAGAGTTTCAGTAAGTTGCCCAGATTGCAAACTTGCAACGCTCTTGTTTCAGCCTCTCAGAAAGCTGGAGCTGTGGACATGTCCCATCAGGCCTCACTGGAAAGGGTGTTCTTGAATAACTATGGAAGCATAAAGAGCCTTTCAACTACCAGTTTGAAGAAAGGAGAAAGCAAGGCATGAGATAGAGGTTTAGATGAGAAACCAGGCAAATGGCAGCATGGGAAATTATTTTTTATTGCACTATAAATAAGAAAAAATGGCAATTGAAAGCAGGAGAGCTGAATGGTTTCCATTGGATGTTCAATGTATTGGAGCCAGTTTCCAATATACATCACCAAGAGTTCTGAGATTCTGTTGTTGTGCATCAGAGGTCAGCTGCATCCAGTATTATTCACTTTTACATACGGAGCTTGAGTCCTGGAAGGGTCTGAAACCAGATAATCACTCTGTGTACACTCAGCCCCTCTTGCCCCTACTCCTCCTCTTCCTGGCATGTTATTTAAATCAGAGGAAAAACTTTATGACTTCATAAATTGCTGAGTTTTGCCTAGGAGGGTGAACAGGAGAAGGGAGCTGGAGCCCTGGCACTAAGTCACTAAATAACTTCTCTGAACCTCTTCATTTGCAAATGAGGGATGGGAACAAGCCACATTCTGGAGTTTCTATCGGTATCTTCCTATTTCTTTGGGGGATTTTTTTCATTATGTGGAAACCTGGCAATCCCTGGAGCAGATCCATACCATAATTTGCCTCCCCTCTGCACTACTACTTCCCCATTTCCTCCAAAATCCTTGAAACAGGATGTCTTCTAACTTGAGCCTATCAGCTGCTGACACCTGGGAGTTTGCTCCCTCACAAGTGATGAAATGAAGAAAGAAAATGGATGAGAGATCTCCCAGAGTGATGGAGGCCATAGCAGCTGCTTCTCAAAGAAATCAGTCTGGGTGGTCATGAATTTTGCTGTCCAGCTTTCAGAATTCCTTGCATTTCTACCACTTTCTCAAGCCTTGTCCTTCTTGCTGTCCCTGTGCTCCAACAGATTACGTATTTATGAATTCATTCATTCATTCATTTAGATCTCCCGTTTCTGCTAAACTCCCTTCTTTTGTTAGTTACCCAAATTACTTGTCTTGCTCTTAATCAAGAAGGGAAGAAATGTTGTATCATCTGACCCCTTCCCAAGGGAACAATTTAGCACACAGGAATTTACACCCAAATGGATGTGCACAAGGTGACAGGTGTTCACAGTGTCTCACTACTCTACTCCATAAGGAACTCAACCTCACAGAGATGGGGGGTGGTAGTGTTTTACAAACACAGTTAATTTTGAAAAGAAGAACTCAGATGTGCAATTCTTTAAAAAATCTTTTAAAAGGCAAGAGAGCTCTTCCAATAACAAAACTACCCTTATCAGAGAAATAAGTCTTGTATGTAAAATTAGTGGTTTGTAGTTTCACATAAATTTTTCATTTCATATACACAGCTAGTGAGGGGCAGAGCTATAACTTGAACCCAGGTCTTATTGCAGAACAGTCTCCACTTCATTTGGCTATGGCTTGTCTATCTATACTTACTTATAAGGACAGAATTGTTTAGTTGTTTACCTGTGGGTAGACATGAAGTGACTATCAAAAATGAAAGGGAAGTTTCTATACTATTTCTCCTGTTATGGCTCACTGTCCATCAGAAGTTTCACAGGGCTCCTGGAACATGACCTGATCATGGGGACCTTATGAGTTCATGGCTGAATGTGTTATTGGAAGGTATAGCCCAGTCAGAGGGAGGGGCAGGTCATTAGGGAAGAGACCTGGAAGAACATATTTTTGTCTCCAGTTTCTGTCTCTTTGTCTCTCCTTCCTGGCCACCATAATGTGAGCAGCTCTTCACCATCTGTTTTTGTATGCAGCCAGCTGACCATGGACTTTACTCCCTGAAACCATGCGCCAAAACAAATCTGTTCTTCTTTAAGTTGCAGGTGTTGAGTATTTTATCCAAACAACAAGCAAGCTCACTCAACTATTCCCTTTCCTACTTGTCACTGAGCATAAAATCTGCAGAAGTCAAGCTGAATCGCTAGGCTTGGAAATGGATGAGGGTGAGGTACAAACACAAACGTGACTGTGAGAGGTAGAATCTGGCAGAGCACTGCAGGAGCTCGGGAGTCTGTCCACAGAAGGCCAATGAAAAAGGCGGAAGTAGGAGGAACTTTGTTTTTCTTACTCAGACTTGAAAAGAAATCTTCTAAGACATTGAAGGTGAAATAAAACAATTTTGAAAAGTTGAGTTTATTCTTCATCATGAGGCAATTCATTTCATCTCTGATCCCTGAAAAATAAGGAGCATTTTGAGAATGTTCTTCCTACCTCTGGTTCCTTTCAAGCATTCCTGAATTATGTGCCACGGCTCAGGGGCTGAGGCGCTTTCTAAGCTGAAGACTTTGGGAGGCTTCGTGATTGCTTGTTTGCAGCACAGAGTATTTTTGCTGACGTTGCAAAGGGTTGTCATGACAACTGAAAAATAAGTTTCCAAGTCCTTGCAGTCCCCCTTAAAGGGAGGCAGATGTCAGTGGGTGTTCCTTTATAATTAGGGGTGCGTGAAGCTGATCATGTCACTCTCAAGGAGGTATTCTGATACATCTGCCTCCAGACTCGCCAGGAAGAGGCTGTGATGAGGTGGAAGAGGACCAGGTTCCATGGGACAGGCAACAGAAACTCCTCAGCAGCAATTCTCATTGATGGCTGCACATTCGAATGACCTCCCCAGGTTAAAAATGCAGAGATGCCCTGGCTCTGAGTGCCCCAGCCCATTACGTGATGGGAAGAGGTGGGGGGCAGGGCAATGTCGCATTGCTAAGGTTGAGAATTCCTGAGCAGGGTTTATAGTTCCAGGTCCAAGCTTCCTGTCTGACTGTACAGTCTTGGTTCACTTGGGTTATGATTTGGACTTCTGGAAATGTGAGTTAAAATGAATTTTTCCTCCCTTAAGTTGGGTACCATGTCTGGCAATGAAAGAATAACCAAGACAATTTTCATCACTTCTCTAAGCTTCTGGGTTCTTCTGTGAAATCAGGTAATACATCTAGCTTTTCGGAATTGTCGTAAAAGCTCCAACACGAAAGTGCTTGGCAAACCCTGCAACCTCAGTACTAACTGTGTTTGGATTAGAACCAGCATAGAATTGGAATCCAGAGGTGCTTTCTTTTGGATTGGACTCAGCTTTGCTTTCCACATATCCGGGTTTCCCAGGGATTTTCACAGAGTCCCAGCACAAAGGTTTCTTCCACCACATGTCTTTCTTTCCACATGACACCTTGTATAGAACATTACCTTGGCTCCTCTCCACAGAACTTCCTGTCATCTAAACCATGCTCAGTTGCCAGAAAAATGGCCAAGCTAACCTGTAAAAGTGCATGTCCCCCTCGTCATTAGGAAAGGCAAAAACTACAGTGGCAAAGAGTGTGAAAGCTGGAAGGATACTGTCTTTGTTTAGTCCTTACTTTGCTGCTCGGCAGGCTTTCGGCTTTTGTTAAGCTATTTGCCCCAGGTACCATATCTGTAAAGTGGGAGTAACCATACTACCTACTTCTAGGGTGGTTATGAGGACAACATGTGTTAAAACACGTAAGTTCTTAGAAGCAAGCACAGCACAGAACATGTCTTTATTAAGTATTATACCTTTTATTTACTTCTGCGTAATCAACTTCCTGATTTCTCAAAGACAAACACATGTATTTTATCACTGAAAGTTCAGGCAATGAGTAGACCCCTGAGGCGGGTTACAATGAAGTTTGGTGGCCCCAAGTGTGGAGCCCCACACTGCTCCCCACTCTTTCTCTCACTTGTCTCAGACTACAAATGTTGTATCCGAGTCGGGGGTGCAGGCTGCCCCTAGCAGCCCCTGTGTGTGGCACCTGTCATATTCCACCCCAGCCCTCTCATCCCAGCTGGGAAGCAGCAAAACATGTTCTTGTTTTCTTCCATGCTTCTTCCCTTTCCTCAGACCCCATATGACAATGGAGTATTGGAGGCCGTCCACCCAGCCTATCTTCCGTCCCAGCTAGGATCCCCTCTTGGAGAAAGCTGAGATTCCTAGTAATCATCGCCACTGTCATCACGGTAGCTGCCATGGAGGGCTTTCAATATGCCAGGCACTGTGCTCGCCATCTACAGCCATCGACACATTGAATTCTCCCAGCAATCTGAGACACAGACATGATCTTTATTCCTATTTCATAGGTTGTAAAAGTAAGGCCTAAAAAGATGTTAACTTACCAAGATCTCACAGCTGTTAAGTAAGAGATCAGAGACCTAAGCCCCAAATCCATGCCCCTGAGCACCACGCACTCAGTCAGCTAAAGCCCCAGTGATGAGCAGCCCCTCTTCTCTCTCTAGGAACCCCCATTTGCCCAGTCTCCTTCATGTCACATCTTTTTTTTCCTCGTGATTTCTTCCTTCGCAGTTATGGCTAGTGTGATGGGTTCAGTCTTTCCGTCTTCTCTATTAGCTCAGAAAATGAGTCATGCATGCTTTATGTGCCACTGTTTATTTTTTTTCTTTTGAGACAGGGTCTCGCTCTGTAGCCGAGCCTGGCCCTGAACTTGCTATGGAGCTCAGGCTGGCCTTGGACTCATGGCGATCCTCCTGTCTCAGCCTCCTGAGGGCTGAAATTACAGGTGTGCACCACTACACCTGGCTTAAGTGGTGCTGGAGAATTGAACTCAGGTACTTGGCACTTGCTAGGCAAGCACTTTAACTCCTGAGCCATTCCTTCAGTCCTAGTGTGCCACTCTTCTAAAAATAATGTGTATATGTTCACGAGAGACTTCCCAAGAGGAGCTGCTGGTGAGGAGACTCGTGGGTCATGTCGCAGGCTGGAGGGGTGGGGCTATGGGGGGACTCTGGGTGCCTCTCTGCTCCTTCCCTTGATACATCAGCTAACCCTTTCAGTGCAGAATATCTTTTCAGACCCCTCTTTTCCTATATGCATGCCACGATTGAATCAGGAAAATATTATTTTATCCCATTTTATCTTTGTCAGGGAAAGAATAGTTTGACATGAGCAAGCCTCTAGAGGCCGATGTGCATCAGGAGAAAGAACATGAGGCTGTATCAAAATCAAAAGTGCTTCCTCCTCCTGAGCCTACCTCCTACCTTCTCCTACCTCAGCCCCCTCTCTAATGACAGCTTCACCCACGTGCTGCAGGTGTACCCAGCAGAGAGGCATGTGCTGTAGCATTGTTTGAAAGTGCCCCACTGTGCATCAGTAGAGGGGCGCAGGAGGGTACAAGGGCATTTCCACACCCATGGAAGGTTATAGGCATCATAGAGAATGTGGTAGATTAGCATGTGCTAATAATGGTCCACCTATATTGTTGAAAGTTCAACGGTAATTGAAAAAATGTTGTATAGTGTGTGTACACACACAGGCACACGTACTGCAGAAGCACACAGGAGGACAAATTGAAGGACAGAAGGAGGAAACTTACTACACATGCATTTTGTCCGGAAGGCTTTCAAAGGAGTCTTTAGTCTTATCCATAATGTTTAAATTGTTATGAAGCTATGGCCATATATTTAGTCACATAGTTAAAGCTCTTTTTTTTTTTTTTTTTTTTTTTTTTTTGGTATTGGAGATCAAAACCAGAGTCTTGACACTGACTAACATCTGCAGCCTGGTGTTTATTTTTGACTTTGAGACAGTGTCTCACTATAACGCTAAGTTTCACAGCCTGGGTTTGAACTTGTGATCTTCTGCCTCAGCCTTCCTGAGTGCTGGAATTACAGGCCCACAGTCAATCAGCACAATTAAGAACCTAAACTCTTGTATTTTTTTTCTTACTTGAGCAATATGGTAGGATATTTTAAAATGAAATATTTTAGAACAGGAACATGAAAAGCATTTCGTAGTAACTGTTAGGCAGAAAGAGGAGCGCTGGGGTGGGAGCCAGCACGTTCGGCCATGCAACCTCAGGCAGGCTGCTTTTTCCTCCCAGGCGCTGTGTCCATTCTCTATGGAATGGAGAGCTGGGCCTGGCCTGTGATTTTTCTGACCGTACTTCTCACTGTCCTAGGAGGATTTGACAGATGCATCTCGGTGCCTCTCTCACTCTCTTTCTGTGTGTGTGTGTGCGTGTGTGTGCACGTGCACTGGGAGAGACAGAGACAGAAAGAGAAAGAAGCTGAAAACGAAAGGCAAGAGGAGGAAGAGAGAAGAGAAAGAGGGAGAGAGGAGTTCTTTTTTTAAACCACTTTATTGAAGTGTGACCGACATGCAGAGATTCGAAGATCCCATTCAGCTCTGCTATTCTAAGCAGAGACAAGTAACAACAGAAGCTGAGGGTTAGATTTAAACCACAGTGTGTGCACTGGGGGGAGGGGGTGGAGCAGGCCCAGCTGACTACACTCCCAGCCTGTGTGTTATCCTAAGTAGTAACTATAACAAGAACAGTAATGCCTGTCAGAACCAATCTCTGTGCTAAGTGATAAGCTTTCCTTCTCTTATTTAGTTCTTTCAAATGATACTTTGAGGTGGGTATTCATGTTCCCATTTTACTGATAGAGAAACTGGGGGAAAGTCTCACACTGTAAGTGTCAGAGCCAGAAGTTGAACCCAGATATACATTATTTTAAACACACTACTGTTAACTAAAGTTTTGCTTGTCTGCTAAACTTTAGGTATGCTTGTCTTTTGGGGCGGAATTCTGAGGGTCATCAGCTGGACCACATTTCTTGACTATAATCCAGACCTTGAGGTGTGTATTTAGTGGCAAGTGAAATGGGAGAATGTTTGTTGATGTTGATGTTGTTGTTGTTTATATAGAGAAGGACATTTTTTTATTAGCAATAATAATCTACCCCTGTGCTTGTGAGTTCCGTGGTAGGATCAGCTCAGTACAGACATAAGAAGTTGTGCAAAATCCTCCATGATCATAAATAAGAATTTTTTGTCACTTACAAAATGGGAATCCTTTTATTCTCCTTCAACTATTCCCTCAGGCTGCTCACATATCAGAATGGGGATAACACATCCAGGCCAGGTGGAGTTAGGAAGCCGGCAGTGCACCACCCCAGTCGGAGCTGCTGCTCCCTGGGCAAGCATCTCAACTCTCTCACTCAGTGCTCCTTGGAGAGTCGCAGTTTCCATCACTGTGTTGCCAGGCAACCCAAATGGCACCTGCAACCAGAGGTGAACTAACTAATCAAGATACTAGGAGGAAAAGCTTTATCTGGTTGGCGTTCTGGGTCAAATTAGAATCAGAACTAAAAGGTGTCTTAGTTACTTTTTTGTTGCTTGGACAGAATATACAATACCTACAACCAAAGGGAGAGAAAATTTATTTTAGCTCAAAGTTTCAGAAGGTCTCAGTCCATTCCTGGGTGGCTGGCAATGGTGGGAGCCAGGCAGAGGCTTACTTGGAAGAAAGTTCTTCATGACATGGCAACAGAAAGACCAGAGCAAGGAAGGAAGGAGCCAGCGTATACCTTTACAGGTCATGTCCTAAGGATCCACCCCTTCCAGCTCAAGCCCCAGGATCTGCTCCTTCCAAACCCCATATCTTACCAGCACATGAAATTCATAGATATTCCACAATATAAAAATATATGAAGCTTTTGCGGGGACATTTCAGATTTGAATTGTAACAGAGAGAGCTCAGGAAACTGGTAACATGTAATAATTTTGGATGCAGTCCTTGTTTTCATGCGCTTATCAGATGAGCAAACACATAGTAGGTGCTTCCTATGTTCATGGAGTGACAGAATGATCAGTGTTACCAAGACAGGTGGTGATGAGGATCAGGAATAGCACAAACCTGTACTTAAACTGGTTCCATGGTTCCTACTGATATCCACTGGATCTGTGTCTAGGAATCACAGTGCTGTCAATCAGAGATGCTGTCTCTCGAACTGGCCAATGGAGGTTAAGTTCCCTCTCCCTTTTTCATACTGGTTCTTCCTGTCTCTTGACATTTAGCGTCTTTAAATCGCTAAACTTTCTGTCACTGAGGTACCAATCTCCCTTTTCTGGTCTGGCTTTGATCTTCTACACTGACCTTGAAGCACTGTTAGTTCCTTAGGCTACAATTCTGATAGGAATAATCTCTTCACTTGACCCTGACTGGAACATTTGCTTTTGGTTTACACTCCCCAACCAATACCTCCATTTATGACATAACACCATGTTCCTAGATCTACAAAGTACCTCTAAAGATTTGCTTGAAGACACCTACAAGGCAGAACACATTGCTGTTTTAATGTAAGTTATGTACACAGTAAAGATCTCTTTATTTTTCTTGATGTTCAATTTTTTTAAAAAACAAAGAATGTATTATATTTTAAAAGAGGCCGGGAGACTTTTCTTCCTTCTGTTCCAGACATAATTTTCTATAGAAATGGAAAAAAAGGTTGCTGATTGACTAGGATGTGGCAAAGAGAATTTTCTCACTTGGCTGGTGAGGGCAAGAATAGCTAGCTGTGATGGACTTACCTGGGGCTTCTCATGTCTGGCTGGTGAGTAAACTTTACAAGGGGCATAAGCAGCTGAGGAAAGTCATGCTCAGACCTCACTTGAGACCCTTGCAGTCAGAGTCTCCAAGTGTAAGGTACAAGAATGCATATTACTAAAAACATTTCCTGGAGGTATTGACACATTGTCTGGTTTGATGGGTGCTGGGCAAATGTGTGTGGTAGGTGATGGAACACTTCTTAACCTGGCATGGTCCCAACCTCTCATTAAAGCTAGTATTGACTCTGCCCCAACTTTAAATCTAGGCTCAGTATCACCTGTCCCACACCAGGCCTCACTTTTGCAATTTAAAAAAAAATTTTTTGGGGGGGAGGGGCAATGGGATCTCACTATGAAGCTCAGCCTGGCCTCAAACTCATTAGGTAGACCAAGCTGGCCTGAAACTCCCAGCAATCTTTTTGTCTCAGCCTCCCAAATGCTAGGATTACATATACCCAGCACTTCTGGACACACATCAATGTTTTTCTTTTTGGTCCAGCTACAGCAGTGACAATTTCTCCCATTTCTGGCTGTCATGTACTGGTCCAGGAAGCCTGAAGGTTGGCCTCCATTTCATCTGCACCCATCCAATGCTTGCACAGACACTGCAGGGCGAGGGAGAAAACTTATTTTTTTTCCTGCAGCTGTCTCAAGGGATCCACATTTCCTATCATTACAGTTCATAATTTCCCTGATGATGGGAATGTCATGTCAACTCTCATCCAATTTAAAGAGGTCATCTGTTGACCGACTTTTTCTTTTCCCCCTAGAAGATAAGGGCTGTGGCAAGATGTCTCTTATTTCTGCCCAGAAAAAGAGTGAAGATTTTGTTTTATTCTGTTTAAACTGCAGGCCCAAAGTTTAAGTAAACTTTGTTGAGATGTTCTCATTGGCCGTCACCAACAATGCTTTAGTAGAATACAGGGGCTGAGCATCTCGACCTGCCCTTTGCTGATGGGGGGTGAAGTCCTAATGGCCAGTGTGCACTCGTGTCACCCTGACAACTGGGCCCTGAGCCAGTCTCTGCATATTCACAATTATACCATCTAAGATCCAATTTAGTGATCAAAAATTGAATTTCAGACAATGCCTGGCTTTCTTAAGGATCAATGAAAGAGATCCGCTTGGTGACCCAGAACAACTTACTAAAATCACCACCAGGCCTCTCTCCATTCTCTCACCTCATGGATGGTCTAGTGCCCAGCCATCGTGGAACCACCGGCCCCCCACCAGCACCCAGTCCTTACAGCTGTCATGCTGATTGCCTCCTGGCCTCCCTTTGGGATCCCTGGCCTGTCTCCTTTCACAGTCTTCATATTCTTTTAAAATGTATTGCAAAACTCTAAAGATTGGAATTAGAAGCCAAAAATCTACTAATTCCTGAACAAGTAAAAAATGTCCTTCAATAAGTGTGGGTTGGAGGATATGGAATCTAAGATCATACATACACTAATAAATCTCATCTCCTTTATGCGTGTGTATGGGGATCATCGTTTGTGCATAGAGAGCAATTGTAAGATTTTTCCTACAGCCTCCTCATGCCAACTTGAGGAGGTTCAGACCTCCTACTTCTCCTGATTAGAAGCTTCCTTCCTGGTTCTCTCTCTCTCTCTCTCTCTTCTCATTTTTAAGCTCTTCCAGAACCATTATCTACTCATTCTGGTGACTCATTGTGTTTCTATGCTCTGGACTGATTTCAACAGCAAAGTGGTGTGACTGGCTGAATCATCTGAGGTTTGGATTGGCATATGCAAATGTTAGGAGAGAGGAAATGGCTGGGTTTCAAGTCTTCTTTCTCTCTCTTCTTTGTAGCCATGTTTTCCTTCTTCTTCCCTAAAGTCCCTTTCCTGTTTCTTCTTGTCTATAGAATCCCACTCCTTCATATGGTGCTGTAATGAGGAATAAAGATACTTTTGATATGAGAGTTATGACTATATAAGAGCCATCGCCCAAGCAAGGAACAGCCTCAAAAAACCTAGAGAGAAGCAGAGGTACAGTGGAGAAGGAAAGCTCTCTCTGTGGTCTTGCATCTGGAAAGTGCACACAAGACCTCCTTGCCCGAGGGTCTGGCTGCTTGGCATCTGGTCTGGCATGCTTGTTATCCATCTGACATTTATTGAGCCCTTATTAATTGCTGGGTATTGTTTTAGGTGCTTCATCCCAATTAATATTTTTAATTATCACAATATACTCAAGAGAGAGCTATTTATAGTCTTTTAATTTCACCGGTGAGGGATTCCAGGCTCAAAGCCCTTAAATAATTTGCCCAAAGTCAGATAACGAGTGGTGGAATTTGGACTTAAACCCAGCCCACTGCTGTTGGACCAACCACTATGCAACCCCTACTTCTCTATCTAATCCAAGTCCTGATTGGTTCTTTACCAAAATACAGTACTGGTGATTATCCAGTGAGGAAATGGTCCCTCTGCAGTCTGAAGAAGTGAAGCCCTGTGGGAGAGGGAGCTCTGGTAGCTCACTTGTGATGGGATGAAATTAAGACTAGGTCTTCTTACTCCAAACACTATGGTCTTTTAATATTAAGAGAGTTGAAGAATTTCTGTTCGAAGATGAGTCTTTCTGCAGGGTAATTTTCTAACCTCCTCCCCCCTTTTAACCCAAAATACACATTTCAGCTCCTCCAGGTGAGTCAAGCACCTGTACCTCCTTTCCTGCCTCCCACTGTTTTGCCCATGTGGTTGCGAATGGTCTCATCCTTCCTCATAACACCCCAGAGAGGATCCTCAGCATATAGGTGATGTGACTGAGGCTCACAGGACATTGGTGACTTCCCATGATCACAGAGCTAGTAAATGGCCGGAACTGAATACTTGCTGAAGGGTCTTGGAGAAGAGAGGTTTTTAGAATAGTGCAATAAACATGGACTCGAGTTATTTAACCTACTGGTCGACCTTCCCTTAACATGCCATATTTTTTTCATTTTCCAAGATGACTCTAATCACTGTTTTAACTGAATAGGATTAAAGAAGACCAGTGAATGGAAAGTTTTCTTTTCCTGAGCTTTGGGGACTAGCCATCTAAAATATATCTTCCGGACAAGATGATGTCATCAGATTAGACATGTCCTCAGAGGAAGATAACATGCTTACTGTGAGTGAGTCATCTTCCTCCGGATGTCAGAATTAAGCAGTATCAAATCTAATAAACATTGATAGGCTGGAAAGAATTCTAATGTATTCAATTAGGTCAAAGAAATTCAGCATCTAAGGCAGAGGAAGTAGGAACTTGGATCTGTTTCTTCTCTAACTAATCTTGAAATATTTTGAACCTGCACTTTCATATGCATTAGGAGACATGCAGGAAGTAGGAACAAATTATATTAGGAAATACAGCTCCTTAACAGACTAAGTAAGATTTCTTTAGGGTTTAAATCAGATTACCTGAGGAATTACCTAAGGAATCTCCACAGTCTATGGCACTCATGCCACTGAATGTGCACATGACTTGTACACATGGTCACGTCACTCAGTGTATGTACAATG
Source organism: Ctenodactylus gundi (assembly GCA_004027205.1). Lineage (NCBI taxonomy): Eukaryota > Metazoa > Chordata > Mammalia > Rodentia > Ctenodactylidae > Ctenodactylus > Ctenodactylus gundi. Next base: position 101,018 of record PVKB01004516.1, read on the forward strand.
TCTGCTTGATGGTGATTGTACCCTTAAAGTAGGATGGTTTTATAGAGAGATTAGTTCTAGAAACTTATTGGTTTCAACTGCATAAATTTTTCCCTCTCTTGTCTTGCGTTGCATTTTTCCTAAAATTTTTAGAACATCTAATTGGATGTGTATGCATGTATTCTGAAGCACCAACCCTTCATGAATTCTGAAAGGGAAGCTTCTGATGTATTATTTCTAGAGTCCGGGTAGGCTGTTCGCTGTCCGTGGTACTGAATTGTACAAGCCCAAACGTGGATAATTCCAGGTTGGAAATGGAAAGAAAAAAAGAAAGAAAGCAAGTACTCAGACTTCATAAAGATGGACAGACCCACAAATTGTTATTGATTTATATGTCTGTGAATAAAGTGAGCACTGACAAGCTTTAAAAAACTAAGACATTTGTCCTAGAGAAATTATAACTTTGGTGAGAAATCTAGTTTCTCTTTTTTAGCTCTGTATCTCAAGTTTTGGAACATTACTAGTCCCAAAATAGACTCTTTTTTAAGTGAATGGTGAATTGGTGAATTTTATCATTATTTCTCAAGGAAATTAGTACACATTTAATAGTTAAGAGTGATATCTCTGGCGTCCAACTGCCAGATTTTCCATCCTTGTTGTAATATTGACTAGCTGCTTGCCACTGGACAAGTAATTTTACTTCTACCTAATATGACTGTCCCAAAAATTATTGTAATTACTGAAGCATTGCTATTAAAAAGTGCTTAAAACTGAACATTTGAAAGCATCATGTATTATTATTACTAGTGCCATTCCTCTTTTCTATTTATTTTGTTAAGATTATCTAGGAATATTATATATAAGCTATATAATAATTAAAATGTATTGACTACTTTTATGTACCAGAAATATTAACTACTGGCTAAAGGCATAATGTATTTACTATTATCATTTTCACTACAAAATGAGGAACTTAATAGACACAGTATAAAAAGTAACTTCCCAGAGTCAAATAATACTTTTTTTTTTTTAGGTAAGGTCTTGGTCTGTAATTTAGGCTGGTCATTAACTCACTATGTAGCCCAGGCTGGCCTCAAGGGCAATCCTCCTGCCTCAGCCTCCCTAGTGCTGGGATTATGTACATGTGCCACCACCACACCCCCTAACATTTTTGTGGGGGGAATTGAACCCAGGGCCTTGTGTATGCTACACATGTGCTCTAACCACTGAGCTATGCACCAGCCCCACACAGTAACTTTAAAACTCAGATTTAAGCCTAATTTTTCTACAAATCTGTGCCTCTATTTCAGTTGCTTCTCTTTCTTCTCCTTCTTTGGTAGGTTTTTGCTAAGTGTCTAAATTGTCTGGGTGTGGCTCAGACTTGATATACTCCTGCCTAATCCTACCACATTTCTGAAATTATAGCAGTGAGATCCAGTGTCTGGTCCCTATTTCAACTTCTTAAAGTCTAAATAAGACTAATAAATCTAAATCAGATAATATTTTCCTGCTTCTCAATATGTTGATCCCTCCATGTTGGCACTGTTGGGCTTGATATGGAAGGAGAATTCTGTACAGCATGGGTGGTGGCTTGAAGAGGATTTGCGGTCTATCTTGACTGCTTTCTCATGATTACGGCATGATACACACAACTTAAGGGAGAGAAGGTGTGTCTTAGTTCAACTTTCAGAGGTCTCAGTCCATTCCCGCCGGCCATGGCAGCCCAACAGAATAGTCTGGCAGAGAACAGCTATTTCTGGCCTCACAAGAGGAAGGATGGGGGGTGGTTGAGGAGAAGCCAGGGCAATAGTACACTCTTCCAGGCCACATTCTCAGTGGTCCACCATACACTTAGCAATCTGCCAGTCCTCACTGGGCCCTACCCTTCAACAGCACAGGAAGTCAATGGTTAACCATTAATTCAATCAACAGCCATGACCCAATCACCCTTCAAAGACAGAGGGCTTTCAGGGGACATTCCAGATCCAGGCCGTAACACAGACCTGGGGAATTTTTATATTAAAAGCCTTCCTTCTATTTTGAGCCATAATAGCCTCATATAAAACAAGACGAATTTTCAACATGTTTGTCTTTTTCCCTTGAGATAATAGGAAGAGAGAGATACTTTTATGTTTCTTTTCCAATTAGTAAAGTCAGCATGTAGATTATAACCACATGATATGAATGTTTTACCTGTTAATCTTGGCACAGAAATTAAAGCATTTTATGCCTTTTAATTTACTCTCTTCACCTCTAATTCAATTATAAAAACAATTGTGTGCATGTGTGTGGTACTGGGGATCAAGCACAAAATCTTCACACTGATTTAAATCCCCAGCCCATTTTTGGTGCGAGACAAGTTCTCACCAAGTTGCTAAGTTGCCCAAGCTGGGCTGCGACTTGTGATCCTCCTGCCTCAGCCTCCCAGAGTGCTGGGATTCCAGACCCTGGATCCGTGGCTTGGAAAAAATAATTTCAATTATCCATTTTAAGTTCACTGAGTCACTATTTAAGTTTGCATACTGAGCCTCCTTCACTCCACAGTCCATCTATGCCCTGACTACAGGGATCTCTGTAGGCAGTTCATGCCTAACTAAAAGAGTTCACCATTGTTTGGTTTTGATCTTTTTCCTTTTCCTTTTTCTTTCTTTCTTTCTCTTTTTTTTTTTCTGACCCTGGGGATTGGACACAGGCCCTTCACTCAGAGCTACACCTCTAGCCCATTTTTAATGTTTTTGGAGACACCATCTCACTAAGTTGCTAAGTTGCCTAAACTGGGCTCGAACTTGCAACTCTCCCACCTCAGCCTCTGAAAGTGCTGGGATTGCCTGTGATACCCAACCTGGCTGATTTCCATTTCTTTTTCCCCCCATTTTATTGATATAAGTGCAAAATTTAAGGTTTACAATGAACTTTAGCATTTTGTGCATATACATATCTTGTCAAGGTGACAAGTACTTTCCCACTCTCCTTTTGTCCCCCCACCCCACCCCTACCTCCCTCCCTCGCCCTACCCCCTTGGTTCACTTTTATTTTGTTTTAAGTTCCATAAGAATTGTGATCTGTGTCTCTCATATCAGATTTCTTTTTAAAACTACAGGTTTCTATTTTTTAGAAAAATCAGAATTGCATGTACTATTTTCAATGTTCAGTAGATATCTAGGACAAAAAAAGAAATAACAAAAGCTATTACCATCATCCCAGAAAATAACTGATAATCGTGCCATCAATTTTCTCAGGGGTGTTTCTTTTCCCCTCCCTGTAACTGCTCTACCCCATTCAGGCAAATAGGAAACATGCTAAGTGCATGCTGATATCAGTTGGGTGTGACCTGAATTTCCTAGAGTACTACGACTGTACAGATAAATTGGTTCACACCTCTCTGCCCGCCATGGTCTCGTCACTTAGCCATATTCCTAGGAGGTTCTTTTCTCATTAGTCAGTGATCTTAAACATTGTCATAATACACCTTCTGAGAGAAATGTGCCAGGATGCTCAGGCAGTAGGAGCTACTGTTCGTTGAGCACTTGCTGTGTGTGTCAGGCCTCAGGCAAGGTTCTTTGCCACATTACATCATTTAATCCATACAGTGACTCTTCGCAGTTGGTACTGCCATTGTCCCCACTGTATAGATGAACAAACTGAGACACAGAAAAATGAATTAACTCGTGTCTGGTTATACCTCTGAGTATGAAAATTGCCAGCTGGGATTTGAAGCCAAGCAATGTAATTCTAGAGCCAATGGCTTCCATCACTGCATTCTACAGCCTTCTATGAAGCCATACTTTTTGAATTTTAGAAGTTAACTCAATGACATTGAATTGCCTTTATTTTGCCAAACATTATGTGTGACACCAGGAATGCTAAGACGATTAGCACGTAGTTTCTGTCCCAAAGCTACTCGTGAATTAGTTTGACTTTTGGGATAAAAGCGGAGAAGGTCATGAAAAAGCAATTAGTGCTTCAAAGGAGAGGGTGAAAGAGCAGAGTAATTATTGCCGTGGATGCTGGGGCAGGCCACCTCCTAGCTCCTCGTGATGACTGCGGGAAAGTTCCTTAACTTCCCTGTGCATCTTTCTGTTTCCCAGATATGGTACTCCTAGTGATGGGTGGTGGTGCTAGAAAGTCTCTGCTTGTGCAGTGTGGGGTTGAATGGTGAGGCCCTGAGAGGCAGCGCTGAGATGCAGCGGGGCCTGGCAGCTGCGGCTGTTCCACAAGAGCTGGTTACTACTCTTGTTATCCACAGCCTTTATTAGCTCTGATGCTTATTAATTTTCCATTGTTATGCTACACATAATGCAGACTAGACTAGATGTCACACTGTAATTTTTTGAGGGCTCTTTGAGCATTCCAGAAGCATTGATGCAGTGACCAAGCTCCAGTTTCCTCACAAAGCAGGTGGGCAAGAGATGGCCCGACCCACCTTTCCAATGTGCAGGGACAGAGGCACCGTGAGCTGTCCATCCTCCTGACAGGAGCCCAGCCAGTTAGTGTGGCTTGGACCTTTCCCCTCAAGGCACACAGTTTTCCTCTGAGCCCCAAAGAGTAAATAAGGAACAGTTAAGATAGACAGAGATGCTCTGTGCACAGAGAAAGCTACGGACAGAAATCACCAGCTTTCTCTCTGATGATGGCATCACTGACCTGGTGAAGCTCCATAGAGTTTCCACCGTGACCCTGCTCTGGTATGTGGAAATTGTTCTACTATCCTAGAGCTTGGGAAAGAGAGAATTGAATTTGTACTGAATATAAGGAACAAGTGAAAATCAAACCACAAAGGTTTGGTAGTTATTTACACAGCATAATTTAGCTTAGCCTAATTAACACACACGCACACACATATACAAGCACATACCCCACCTTTCACCACTAGACGATGATAAATTAACAAGTTTAGAAAGTCTCTGTCTCATACTGGACACTATGGACTTGTTTGTGAGGATTCAAAGGTAAGATTGGAATCCAGGTTTCCTACGGCTATAATCACAACGTAAATTTTCACTCCATTTTGTTATTTCAAAATCTACAAAGAAACACTTGACAGGAAGAGACCAGGACCAGTGGAAGCCTTGCCCACACATCTTCCACATCTAGGAAAAAAAGAACAGCCTTGAGCTGGAGGAAATGATTACTCCAAAACCCAAGTTTTGATGGTACTAGAGATTGAGCCCAGGGTCTTTTTGCTGAGTTACATCCCCAGCTCATTTTTGATTCTTGATTTTGGGTCAGATTCTTAGCAAGTTGTTGAGTTGCCCAGACTGGGCTCAGCATTGTGATGCTCGAGTTTTAGCCTCCCTGGAGGCTGACCTGACAAGGCTGTTCCAGTGGGCCCAGCTATTTAGACAATTTTAAAATCTCATTTTATAAATGAGAGAGATGATAAATTTAGGATGGCTAAAGAAGAAATGACAAAAATTTTGAGGGGAGATGGGCTTCACCTCCCAACGTGATGAGCATGGTCTTTTCAGGTGTAGTGTCTGCCCTCAGCCAGCCCGTGTCTGGTGTTTTTATTCCAAGGCAGAGGGTCTGTATTTCTCATATCCGCTTCCTGCCACAGGCTCCGGTTGAGCAGCAGAGCAGCCCGGACTCTAAATTCCTGTTTCTCCTCCGCCACCCTGATTATAACGTCAGCCGTTATCTCCCCAAGCAGAGCTGTGAAATACAATCCCCATGCCACGACCAATTAAGGCCTTGGCAGTGCTGCCCACGGTGCTCGCCCTGTGGATGTCACAGGATCCACGCCCAGGCCCTTGCGGGGGGGGGGGGGGGGTTGTCATCTGCTATGAGGGGTCATTTGCGGATCGCCATCTTTGTTAATAAGGGACTTAAGGGATCACAGCCCATCCTTGGCCCAAGCAGAAGATGGAGGCCTGCGATGGAGGATGGAGAAATCGCCGTTTGTTTCAAGGTCATCAGCTTTGAAGCGGCTTGACACCTGCTGTTGATCTGGGCAGGCAGGAAATCCTCCCGGGCGGTGGGGTTGGGGTGGGGGGGCCAGGTCTAGGCAGCTGGAGCGCCTCATTACGTATTCGCTTCTTGTGCAAGGCCAGGAAACGGCAGGCAGGAACGTGAAAAACCACACTTGTGCAAAGGATTAGACGGTCCAAGACGGGAAGGAGGAAACAGTTGTCCTCGACAGGCCCCTTCCCAAACCCTGCCGGCGCAGAGGTATGCAGACGCTAAAGAGGACAACGGCTTTGGTAGAATATATTTTCAGCGCTTTATTTCCAGTGTTAACACACTGCTGATTTTATTGCTCCTTGTTATGCACGAGGAAATTAAGGCTCAGAGAAGTGCCTGACTTTGCACAGCAGAGAACAGCCAGCGATGGCAATACCTGGGAATTACAACCCACGTTGTTCTGGGTCTGTGGTCGCTGTTCTTCCACTGCACGAGGCTACCCCACCCCCCTCTTTTTTTTTTTTTTTTTGGCTATGCATTGCTTCCCTTGGCTTTCCACTTGCTATAATTTTTGACCTGGCTACGTCAACATTCATTATTCAGAGGCAGTAACTCCGGTAGGTGGAATTCGCTATCCTTGTTCGTCATATCCGGAGAATCAGATCCGGGGAATTAGAGCGCAGTAGAGCTAGAGTGCAGCACTACACGCTGCCAGTAGGCGTCACCATCTCACCTAATGCGATTCTCTCCTGCCCCGCGCTTTAGGGGTCACCTGCTGCGTAAAGGCCTGAAGGCTGGGCGGCAGAATGAAAGGCAAGGCAATCCTGAATCAGGCAGGCTTCGCTCCGTGTATCTTCCATTTCAGTGAGGAAGGCTGAACTCCAAGCAAATAAGGATCTGTCAGAAAGTAGTCAGTGGACTATCTACGTCTGAGCTGGAAGGCGTCAGTATCTGAAATAAATCAGCCTTGAGAATTCTAAACATTTTTTAGGAACCAGACCTGCGCCTAATGACGCGAAATCAGCTCCCGTAGTACGCACAAGCTCGCATGCCAAGAACGAGCCCTGGAGCTTGCCCGGTCCAGCCAAGCCTGCCTTCTCAAGGATCCCGACTGGGAAAGGAGGTGCTCCCGGGCTGGAGTGTGGGGCCTTCCTGCCTCGGCGTCCTAATTAAAGCCCTTCACCACCGGTTTTGGAATCACTTTTGGAATCACGGCCAGCCTTGCGTGGTGTAGGTTCTTGGTGGTCCAGCTTCGGACCCGGCTTTGGGCCACGCCCTCCTCGCACGTGACACCCTAGGGCTCCTGAACCAGTTTTCACTGCGTATGAGCGCAGGATGCTTTTCCCACCCCAAGACCTTGGGTGACAATGGCCGCTCCATTGAAATCATATTCTTTCTTGTTTTCTCATTAGTGCAATCTCTTATTCTCGTTTAAGCCTAAAGCCAGGAAGACTTCCTTGTGTTCCCCAAGTTGAGTCAGGTGTTTTCTCTAACACTTCTCCATCATTCGGATACAGTCACTTGACTCGTACGTTGTTTCTCAAACTGACCTCTCCTCTGTTCTATAGTCCCGTAAACCCGCAGGGACTCACACAGTAATAGATATGAATTAAAATGTTAAAAATACATACACTATACCTTTCATAGGATATGCTTCAGAAAGCTGAACACGATTTTAATATATATATAAAATGAAGCAACAAAGAGAATGTCAGTACGTTACTTAAAATTATAATTACTATGAATTTTTAAATAAAACAGCTGAGGTGTGATCTGCCATAGTAGAAAAATTTTTATTTAACATCGAAGTGAAATTCTTCTTTGACATATGAAAAATAATTTGAAATAGCTAATGCTACAAGTTCTGTATTATGGGCCATATTTGGACAACTTTTTTGTAAATTTGGAAGCATTTTGAGACACATAGTCTGTGTTTCTATTATTTCTCAACTCACTACAAGATGAAATAAATTACTTTCAATTTTTCAAATTTGAATTAGCTCACCTTTGATGTTGTTAGAAAAGTCTCACACTCTATTGGCAGTTGTTTGAGCTTTCACTTTTACCATTTTTAGACTTTTTCTCATTTTTAACAACATTTTCACAGTGGAAATAACTCACTTTATCATGTCTCTATTAAAAATATTTTGTGTGCCTGTGTATATATGTGCATAAGAATGGAAGTTGTTTAGTAGCTGGCCAAAAAGGCTCAGAATCTATGAAAAAAAATTTTTTTTAAAAATCTGATTGATATCTAATTCTGTTCTAAGGTGACTAAGTCAATTAATTTATTCACTGTTAGAAAGTTTATTAAATCATTATTTGTTGTAAATATCTCAACATCGCCTATTACCACTTTTTTAAAACAAAACAAATAACTTCTCTGTTTTTTCCCACAAAACATAATTAGCAATATGTTTTCTTGGGTCTATTTTTTTCTTCTATTCATATTACTTTTTGCACCCTCACACATTTTCACATCAACACTTTAACTTTCATTTAACGGGAAAAAAGTCCATACTTTTTTTTACACTAAGGATTATTTGTCTGTATTATAATCAAAGCAAAGCAAATACTTTAAATATCAATTGAATGTATAAATTATCACAGTGATTGGAGTTGTCAGCATAAAATACTCAAAGATACACATAATGGTGGTGGGCTTTCAGCTGTGCTAAAAACAATCTTTGAAGCTGAATCAGTCCATCAGTGGATGAGTGGTGAGTTAATAGTAGAAATATTATCTGCATTACCAGATAATTGTGTTATCTTGTGCAATGTAGAGGCTAATGTGAAAAATTATCTTCTGATTTAAGGAAGTTATGCTTAATAGAAACATCTTTTACCATGTTTTAGTTTTTAAATTTAAATTAATATATATAAAATAAAATTAAAACTTCATTTTTCCAGTGGCAGTAGATCATAAAGATGATCCACCGGTGGCCAGTGGACAGCTGAGGCCTAATGCATTATATACAGTCAAGAAATAACCTTTGAATCAGTAGACCCAGATATGTATTTTTTCCAGCTTTGCATTCGAACCCCAAAAATTAAGTCCCAAACGTAATTTTGTGATATTCAACTTCTGCTTAATTCAGGATCCACGACACAGATAATGTCTAATCTTCCTTGGACTGAGTGAGATACAGGAGACTGGAGCAGTATGTTTATGGCAGGACAACACAACATAGCTTGAACCTGGAAAAAGCCAACACGTCCATTAACAGGTGAATGGAAAACGAAAATGTGCTAGAGAACCACAGTAGTTCATTACTGTGCCATGAAGATAAACTTTGAGTCATCTGTAGGGAAAAATGGATGCAACTTGAGACCATCATGGATAGTAAAATGAATCAGACACAGAAGAGAAATACGGCATGGGTTCTCTAATATAGCAAAACCAAACTACAAAAAGTAAATGAGCTAAATGAAAGAGCAAGGGAAGAACCTAAAAGCAGAGGCTTTTGTGGAGAAGGAAAGGGGATGGAGGATGGTGAGAGGATGGGAATGGGAAGGAAGTAAAAGTGTCCAAACTGTGGTGGGTGCATGGACCCATGCCTCAAGCTGACTGTAATTCAGTAATATCACAAATACATACTACTAAAAAGAATCATTTTGGGGACAAGAGAGGCTAGACTGGTATAGACAATCTGCAGTTGGAGCAGCATGACGTCATGGTGAAAAGCCTCGGACCTTTCTGAATGATGAGGGTTGGGACCTCCATTTGGGCACCATCAGCCTTATGTGTTCATCTGCCTTTGTAACGGAGACTGCTTATACTCCTTCACATATTCGCTATGAGGAGCAAATAAAAAATATTTCTTTTTGTAAGTTTTAAAACACAGGCCAAATGCTAATGTTTTTATCTTGTCTGTGCCAGCAGGAAAGCTGTCTTGGGCTGAACGCCACACCATTCAGAAGGCACCCTGTCTTTGTTAGGAAGTTAGGGAGACCCGTGTCACTGGCAGATTAAGTGTGGGTGCTGTCAGAATCAGAAGACTGTCTGTGGGTCAATCACGGTTACACATAAAATTCTTAACTGTCCAGTACTTAACCATCCTGTTTTATTTTAATTTAGGTAGTGAAAAATAATAGTTAAGTCTGTGGGGTTGAGAGCCAGGCCACTTGGGTTGAATACCCAGCTGCTGGAAATGTTAAGACTTAGTATTTAGCAATTGTATGACTTTGGGCACATTAGGGAGCTTACCATACCTTATTTTTCTCATTTGTAAAATGGGGTTAATACTGAGATCTGTCTCATAGGTTTGTTTCAAGAGTGAGGTAATTCTGGTTAAGTGTTTAAAAAGAATGCCTGGCACATAGTAAGTTCTCAGCAAACGATTACTGGTTGTTGTCACCCAGGCTGAGTCCCTCATTTCGGGGCCTCTGGCCACAACCTTGGCTTTGCGATTTCTCCTTTACTCCCTCGTTGCTTCCTCTATGCGCCTCAGTGTCCTGATTCTTACATAGGAAGTTATACCTCTTTGCTACCCGGCAGCTATTATTTGGATCTGGATTGTCCCCCAAGATCTTCAAGTATTTAGAAACATGTGCTCTTGGGAAGTGGGCCTAGTTGGAAGGGGCAGATGCATGGGGCTTGATCTGAAAGGGAGTGTCACTGAGGGCAGATCTTTCGGGTGTGTGTCATTGGTTGGTGGGCCAGAAAGTGAGGAAGGTGGCACCCACCCTCAATGTGGGGGCCCAGTGGCAGCTCAAACTAAGCAAAGGAAGGAATAAGAAACACTAATACAGCTTCGTCCAGGGAAGGCCCTTGCCTTGGTGGTTGGTGTCTGCAGGCATCAACTGGCTCATGCTTCACTTGGCTTTCTGTCTGCCATGGGGTGGGCAGCTCTTCAGCCTCTGCCATTTGCTTCCAACTTTGCCAACTTTGACTAATTCATACTTCCATGAGTGGATTATATGAGATCTTCTAAAACTGTGAGCTAAATTAATCTTTCCTCTCTTAAATTGTGGACGTCAGGCATTTTGTACCAGCAACGAGAAAGACTCCAGCTCATTCCCACACAAGACAATGGGTCTTTAACATTCTTCAGAACGGGCTATTAAACTCTTAGTTGATTGCGCACGTCAAATTCACCTCACAGTAGAATTTAGATGTGTTATCATACTAAGTAGTTCTTCCTCTTAGTTGTGCCTAAGAATATCCTCCCAAGAAAGGGAGTGACAATCGATGGAAACCCCATTCATTTATTCACAAGTGTTTGCTGAATACTTACTCTGTGTCACATACTGTTTATTTGCCTGCGAGTCAACTGTGAACCAAATGGTGAGAAAATATTTCCACCCTCATAGAAACTTGAATTCTTACTGAAGAAAGATGGGTGATGAATAATAACATAGTGAGTATATTTTAAGTATGGTAGAAAATGATAAGCACTATAAAAAGGGTTGAGCAGACTGAGGGAGTTTGGGGATGTAGAATGTAGGGGCAGATAATAATAACAGCCTTCTTAGGGAGGTGTCATTGAGAGAAGGGCAGCTGAGCCATTGGGAGGCGGTCAGATGGGTGAGGAAGGATGAGGAGGGAGCTGGACAGAGGGAACACCCACTGGGAGAGATCCTCCTTGGGAATGGCCCTGACCTAATCAAAGCAGGGCAAGGGGACAGATGTACCTGGAGAGGAGCAACAGAGATGACTCGGCAGGCAGGGTCTTCGAGGACATTGTCAAGGCTATGGCGACTCTAATAAAATTATTTGGAGACACAGAATGTAATTATGGGAGGAGAGATGCTAATAGCATGGTTATTGTGTGTCAGAAGTGAACATTCAGATTATAAATAGACCACAAAATTGCATTCTTTGAGCTGCCAGAAGCTATGCATATTTGTGTTTTACTGGAGGCTGAACCCAGAGTCTCCACACTGAGCTAAGACCCTGGCCCTTTTTTTTAGCTTACTAAGAGGCCTAGGCTGGGCTCAAATTTGCAATTTTCCTGCCCCAGATTGCTAGGATTATAGGTATGCATCACCACACTAGACTTTAAAGGAATTGCGTTCTCTTGCCCATCAGTCCTGAGTTTCTTTCACAGCACTGATGCCATACAATCATCTTGACTGTTGGTCACCCTGGGGGGGATGTGTTCTTTTTCCCAAGGCAGCCTGCCTCTAGCTGTGCCTGGTAAGAGAGTCTCCCTTTATTGAGTTGACTTCTGTCTGCCTGTCATTGTCATCCATCACCTTCATTTCTACCCACTGGGGGTTTTTCAGAATAAGTGTAATCGCTCTTCTTGTGACAGCCCTTCAAATATTTGAAGACAGCAGCCACATCCCTGGAGATTTCTCTTCCCCAAGATGATCGACTCCAGTTCCTGCTATCATTTCTCATATGACAATTACATCCTGTATCTGATCATTCTCCTCTGTCTCCCCTCCAGGTCTGTTTATTTGATGACCAAAAAGAAGCCCAAATGAACTCAGTTGGTTAAGACTAGGCCAGACCCATCGCAGCTCCGAGCTAGGTGCCAGGAAGGACTGTGGTGGGGACAGAGGCAATGAACTCTGATAGACATGGATTCAGATCCCAACTTTGATCATTCAGTGTTGTGTGAGGGGTGATTTATTCTCTCTGAACCTACGTTTCCTTGTCTGTGAAGTGACAATCTTAGTGCCAACCTTGTAGACTTATTTGAAATGTTGAGTGATCTGATACATTCACAGTTGTGTGGCACCTTTTAAAAGTTCAAAATTAATTTCTTTATTTTTCCATGTTGTACCAGAGCCTCACAGTAGTGCATCCTCTGCAGTCTTCAGCTCACCCAGAGTCCTCTGGCTTTAAATAGAAATCCCAGTGTCTGATACCAGAGTGTTCATGACTAATTCAGGACCTTCCTGGCAGAGAGTTTAGGAGTGTGGGAGTCCAGCTGGGAACCTCGTTCCCCCAGGATCAAGCATCCTGCTTCCACTTGACATGGTAGAGGTTTTACTCTCTCTTGCCAGACTCAGAATGACTTCACAGGCTCTTTGTGTTTTAAAAGTCATACTCATCTGTGAGCCAGAATGGTGATTCTGGCCACTTTTGTTTATAAAGATACAAAGTCTATAGAGACAGCATGTCTTGCTTAAGGTCATATGACTCATGTAACAGCTATCTCAACACTCAGTTTTTAAAGTAATGATAATTCATCAGCTCATGCTTCTGTAGGTTGGCAATATGGCAGGAGATCCCTTAGTAGGTCTTCAGTGGGTCATACGTGGCTCATTCAAGTAGTTACAGTCAGCCAGTAGACCAACTGAGAGCTGGTTGTTCCCAAAGGGTCTCCTTCATCTGTTTGAGAATGCTGGGGTTAGCTAGGACGGGGCAGGGAATAAGAGGGTGGAAGCAGAGGGGAACGATTGAACCACGATTAGAACACTAACCTGATCCTATTCACATTAGAAAGTGTCAGTTCCTAAGAGCCACTGGAGTGTGTATTAATGTTTAAGTGTTCCTCAGCCTGTTCTTGCATCATACTTACTACTTTATCATTGGTAAGTGCAAAGTCAAGGTTAAGGTCACCTAGTAAAAAAATAGCCTTTACCTCTCCATAGGAGGAGCTTTAAGGTCACCTTACAAAAGGATAAGAATATAGGTATGGGAAGAGTTGTGTCTGTTTTTACAATCTAGTACAGGAGGCAGAGATTATGAGTAAGTATGGGGCAGGAGCTAGAGAGTATCCAGTGTGGGGTAGGAGCTACAGGTCATTCAGTCTCGTCTTGCTTTAACAGGGATTTGAGAATGAACCCAAATGATGCTCAGCTGATCAATGACGGGTCTGATGGCTAGAAAGAAAGGAAAGAATAATGAGACCTTGTCAAAAGTAAGAAAGAAAGAAAAGGAAGGAAGGAAGGAAGGAAGGAAGGAAGGAAGGAAGGAAGGAAGGCAGGCAGGCAGGCAGGCAGCAGTTACAGTGCCTGATCGGTGACAATGCCTTGGAAGGTTAAATCAGGGTTCTCTAGGGGGCTGAATCTGCTCTGAATCTATATATAGGACCGTAACTCCCATATCTAGGATTCATGGGCCCAGGAATTAAGTGGTTAAACATGAGAATGGTACCATTCTCCATTATCACTAGTGTGCAAAATTTTTGCTTCCTGTTCATAAGACCTTATGTTATGTTGGCCTGAGAGTCTTGGTTTCAGAGAGGAAAGTCTTCTACTAGGAAGCATAGCAGTGATTCCATTAAACTAAAAGCTAATACTTCTCCTTGGGTACTTTTGTCTTATCATCCTAAAAACGGGAGTTATGGTGTTTATGGGGTGTTAGATCCAGACTACCAAGGGCAAATTAGACTAATTCTCTACATGGAGGTAAGAAAGAATATGTTTGTTATGCAAGATGTCTTTTTAGAGTGTCTTCTATTATTATCATGACCTGTTATTAAAATCAATGGAGGAACTGCAACAACCCAATCTAGGCAAGATGACAAATGGCCTAGAACCTTCAGGAATAAAAGTATGGGTCACCCCACCACAAAGAACCAAGACTCGGTTAGGTCTTTTTTGTGAAGGTCATAAGAATACAGAATGGTAGAAAGTAAATACCAGCTATGACCACATGCCTGGTTAACAGAAACAAGGATTGTGATTGTCAAAAATATTTTTCATATTGCGTCAATATATTGTGCATATATATGTGTGTGTGTGTCTATATATATATATATATATATATATATATATATATATATATATATATATGTACGTATGTATTAAATAGATATTGTGTTACTTTGGGTTTTTTCAAAAGGCAGAATTTACAGAAATTATAACAGAAAGGATCTAGTCAGAAGGGTCACAAACCTGAGGATAGTGGTAGCTCAAGATGGTGGGTCTGATGGCTACAGGGTCTGATGGCTGCTCAACCACAAAGTAGAATTCCAGTCTAGGACAGCAGGACAGCCGGTGAGAGTCTCCTGTGGATGTTGATTGTTCAAAGAACAATGGCGAAGACCGGAGACTGAAGATTGGCAACCGAAGATCAGCAACGGGCAGACAGGCACAAGTTGAGACTGGGGTGAATGTGTGATGAATATCTGCAAGTGTAGCAAGTCAGTGTCCTTAGACAATTGCAAAGATGAGAGATTTCTCAGAGGAAGAAACTAACTGTAAACTGAAACTGTAAACTTTCACTCTTCCTGCCTTTTATACCGTTGGAGTTCCAGTTGGGCCCCCCACATCCGGGTGGGTGCTCTTCCCTCGTTGGCCAGCACACAAATCACTCAGAATTGAACTAGGCTGGTTCTCAATTCCCAATCTAGGCATGGTTCCCAAACCCTAATCCAGGTGTGGCTCCTGATTTTCTCAAGTTGACATAATATCTCCAACGGCCACAGATATCTTTGTTCTCTTTATATTCCTACACTATGTATCATAACATTGACTTAATATTGGTATTTAAATATTATTAGATCTATCTTATGATATTCCAGCTATGAAATGTGAGGAGAAGAATTAAGTGCCACTCAAAGGAAAACCTTTCCTTCTATTCTGAGAAGGAATGGAGTGTATTTCTATTTGTGCTTGGGAGACAACGTCTCACTAAGTTGCTATTTGCCCACGTTCAGCTTGAATCTTCAATCCTTCTGCCTCAGCCACCCAAAGTGATGGGATTATAAGCCTTGTGGTGCCAGGCCCAGTGAATTGTCAGATGATGATTAAAAGGCAGTTCAACTCAAGGTAGCGCAAAACAAATAAAGAAAGAAAAAAAAAGGAGCTTCAATCTATTTGAACAATATCAGTGGCAAATCCTACAATTGCCTTGCTTCAGTCACTGCTGGATCCAGACTTCTCAAGGATGTAATCATCGCTTTGTCTAGGCTTCCGTCTCCGTGTGTGAGTTCATTCCAGGAATGCCCTGCTGTTCTTTCACGGATCTCCTCAACCAATCACTCACTCATGTTATGGTGTCATTGTGTCCAGTTGCAGAGGAAATAATTTTAGAACATTTACTGAACAAGTCCCTAGGGACTCTCTTGAGGATTATGGAATTTTCTGGAAGATCCAGAGATTACATGTATCAGAGCCATTCAGTAGATGATGGACGATATTCAAATTAGAGTTCTTTTTCTGCAGCTAATTGGCTCTAGCTCTACTTTGAGAGAGGGTGGGGCACTCTCGAAGAAATTTCTAGATGTTTCTGCGGCTGGCATTCCAGCAAAAGAAAACGAGAAAGGTCAGGGAATTAGGAAGCTGTCCTGTTAACCATTCTTCCTGAATAATTGTCAGAATGATCAGACATTCTGCTTTTATCTTGTTCTTCTGTTCTCAGGAGCCCTCTTCTCCAGACAGGTAATTTCTTCTGAATGTTAAGTACTTCACCAATTGCTGTAAACAGCCCCCGGGTGCACATCCTACGCCCATCATGTAGATTAAGCTATTAATATGGAGAAAGGGAGCAGCAGAAGAGACTATTGAGCTTAATTTAATTTTTCTTCTCCCAAGAAAAGCGTTAAGTCAGTGCAGAGCGTGTATCTCAGACCCTGAAGAAACCTCTTTCTAAGAGAATTAGCACCTTTTCTCTGAAGCTCAGCCTCAGCAGTTCTTTCCTTATCTCAATTATTTGTAATATGCTCATAGCTAATTCCGGAAGTGAGGATTTAGGTCAAGAGATTGAACAGTTGGCTTTTAGTTTCCACGTGTTCCATATCCACAGATTCAACTATCCAGGATTTGAAAACATTTGGGGAAAATAAAGGGCGTCTCTACAGAACATGTACCAAGATTTTTCTTGTCTTTACTCCCTGCAATATAATATATAGCATTTACCTTGTATCAGGTATTATAAGCAATCTAGGGTTGACTTAGCGTACACAGGAAGATTGCACAGATTATATGCAATGCTATGACTTCACCATTTGTGAATCTTTGGTTCTTGGTACTTCTTGTTATCTGTTTCTCTAAAACAAAAGAACAGTTTGTCAGGGGGTGAGGAGAAAATTAAATAATAAAATGTGTGACAAGTGCCTTGACTGGTCCTGTTAGATACTGAGCACTTAATTGTGTGATAATTGATTATTACATAACTGGGTACACAAGACTCTTTTTTTTTTTCCTATATCTCTATCCCTACCTTTTAGCAGTTGCCCCTCTGAAACTTTTGGTGAAGTCAGGTGCTCCGTAAATAAGCAAGAACATACATAGTGGATAAAGGGCATCAAAATAGGCCTGCCCAGAAAGTGTCCCTCTGGCCTCATGACTAGTTTGAGCTGAAGACATTCAGGATTCAATAGATGAAGAAAGATGCTTTTTTAGAGCTTCTCTTCTCTGGAATCTACAGGAAGAAACTTCTGGAAAATAAGTGCTGCTCTAAGCCTCTGCTCTGGCAAGTTTTATGGCCAGCAAGAGGACAGAAAGCTCTGAAGTGGATCTGCACAAGCAAGCCTCAGTCCATCGGCTCCCCATAGGCTCACTGTCTCGGGTGCCACTGTCAGAACTCCGGCTCCCTTTGTCACATCACCTGTCTACTGTCGTATGCCTCTGTTAACATGCTTGTAAATTCTAGCCACTCATTCCCAGGTTTCTCCCGTAATGTAAATAAAGTATATTTTTCTACTATTAATCTGTCTTCTGTCAGTTTAATTTTCAGGGATCAAGTCATGGAACATAAGATGGTAGAGAAGAAAGTCGATTTTCCTTCCCTACACATGTGACATGGTACAAAGTGGGGTGGGGGGAGCATAGGAGATGGATACGCAGTGTGGCGGTTGGAAGGCTGAGTTCACAGGAGGCGGGGGCATATTTCCAGCGAGCAGTTCTTGCCTGGTACTTAGAGCTGGAAGCATCCTGAGGGTTGTGTTCTACTTGCTGGCTTGGAGTGCTTGCAGTTGGCAGTAATACAGTTGCATAAGTAGATGATACTACATATATGATCCTGGGACAATAGCAAATGCTCACAGGAGAGATAGAACTTGTGCCAGGGATGGATGGTAGTACTTAGTAGGCTGGAGAGCACAACAAAGCCTTCAGGCAAGAGGAGTGATTTTAGTAAAACTGTGAGCAGAACTACACAGTTTGTGTCATAGGAAGAGTAAGGAAAGGGCCACAGCTCCAGCTTATCTTCCCCTTCTTACTTTGCTGTGGAATTAGCAGAGAACTCCCTGGACACAGCAGGTGCTTTCACACCACCTAAATTTTGTGCTCATTCCTTCCTTCCTTCCTTTTTTTTTTTTTTTTTTTTTTTTGGAAACAGGGTCTTACTCTGTAGTCCAGGTTCCTCCTGAACTCACGATGTAGCCCAGGCTAGCCTTGGATTCATGGCAATCCTTCTGCCTCAGCTTCCTAAGAGCTGGGATTACAGGCAGGTTTTGTGACACCTAGCTTTATATGGTGCTGGGGAATTCAACTCAGGGCTTTGCACTTACTAGGCAAGTATTTTAACTGCTGTTTAACTGCTGTGCCATGCCTCCAGCCCCTCCTCCTTCTTCTTCTATAATCATTTTCCCCCTTCTTCCTTTGTCTATCAAGACCCAACCCAAGCATCATCCACAGTCTACTCTCATTTCCCAATCTCGGAAAAGTGATCTCCAAACCCAATGCCTCGTAACTCATGACTTGAAGCTGGGACTCCAATAAACTTGCTTGGTCTGCTCTTTCTCATTCTTCAAAATAGCAAAGAAAGTCTTCACTAGATCGTTAATCAGCCTCACATTCAGCTCACTTGCAGACAGCAGGTTTGGTTTTCTTAACACTTGATCTCCCTGTAACCTGCCAAGCTGGCAGTCCCATTTCTGGAGGAGCTCTTGGCTATGAATTTCCAAAGCAGCTGGGGCCTAAGAGGCCTTAGGCTCTTCCCACGGGATCCTTGATTATGTTCTCATCGCTTCCCCCAGAAATGTGGGCTTAAAATAAGCCCAGAAGCTGAGGAAGGGGTGAGTCAGAGCCCTCGGGGTGGAGCCTTCGCTGCAGGGCTGCTCCTTGGAAGAAACATTCGCGTTGAGCCTGAGTTATTTATGCCAAGAGCTGAAAGTGCAAAATGAGCTCTCTCAAGACAGGCTGGGGAAGGATCTCCTTCCCAGATATGGCACAGTGGGAACGTTTTCTGCCAGCGTAACAGGACTGGCACACAGCCCTCCCAGAGGGAAGCCTGGCGACCAAGGAGGAGGAGCCTGGGCTGCCTGCCAGTTGGCATGAATTTCATTCTCAACTTCATGCTTACCAGGTACATCAAATGAGGTAATTCCCTTAACCGTATTGGTGTTTCTTAGCTGCAAAATGCAGGGGTAAGCACACGTGATATGCTTGTTTCTCTTTGGTCCTGGCTTTTTTTTTGGGTGCATCTGAACAATTTACTAACGAACCAAGTCTCTAAGCTCACTCCGGCCTGATCACGTGGGATATTGAAGAGGAAAAAATTCAACGTGTCGCTGCTCAATTGAGTCAGGTTCAGTCCTTGTCCACTGACTGGGTACCTCCTCTGAGCCAGGTGTCTGGAAAATGGATGAGGATACAGAGGTGGACAAAAAGAGTCCCTTTGAGGACTCAGTTTAGAGGTAAGAAAGGTGTGGATGGAAGTTGTGGACAACAGCAAGATGGTCTACAACACATCTTCTACTAAGCTCTGCATGAATGAACCAGGCAGGTAGGTCAGCAGTTGAGACAGACAGTCCACATGCAAGTGGGCTTTGACTGGGAATTCAGTTCTGTTCCTAGATTTCTCCTCCTCAGGCAAAAATTTTATTGAGAAGAAATGAGTGCAGAATGGCCAGAGAAGTCGAAATTCATTTTCTTTAGATGATCTAACATTTTAATATCTATGTAGTTTTCCCTAGACAGCAAGAACAACCCAGAATTGGTTTTTATTCCAGATTCTCTCTCCTCACTTGTACACAGCTATTGGGGTTACTCAACTGAAAAACCTTCCAGTATCAAGTAGTAGACTAGATAATTCCTAAATCATTTAAGCTATTTTCCAATTATACTCCCCATCTAGTAGACTTATGTCAGATGCCACTTCCAAAATGTCTTCCAAGTACTTTACATGTTTTAATTTTTAAATATCATTTGAAAGCCTTCATGTTGGACTGGAGGAATGGCACAGATGTTAAAGCTCTTGCCCTGCAATCGCAACATCCTGAGTTTGATTCCCCAGCACCACATAAAGCTGGATGTGGTGGCACATACCTGTAATCCCAGTAGTTGGGAGATTGTCCTGAGTCCAAGGTCAGCCTGGGCTACACCAGTGAGTCCAGAACCAGCTTTGGGCTACAGAGCAAGACCTTGTTGAAAGGAAGAAAGAAAGAAAGAAAGAAAGAAAGCAAGCAAGCAGGCAGGCCTTCATGCAATTTTATCAAATTCAGTTTTCTCGTGGAATTTTTTGCCTGTAATCTTTTGGGCTAAAGCCTTAAAAACAAAATAAAAAATATAAAAATTAATATGTCATGCATACAGAAGGTGACATGTATATATATAAAGCAAACATTACATAAACACCAGGATATATATGGTCCTATAGATTTCTCTTTTTTCATCTAAGCTCATGTAAATTGCATGTTTGCTCTTTGTAACCATAATTACAAAGTAGTCCATGAAACACCTAGATGGTACTTGTATATAGTTGGTGCTCAATAGAGACTCAATCTACTTGTGAGCCTCCAATTCATTCAACAATATCCACAGAGTTCATACAGTACACCAGCTTTAAGTTGTAGAGGAAGAAACATGGGTAGGCCTTCGTACCATACCAGAACCACTAGAAGAAACACACATACGAGCACATGCTTTGGAAATCGATTAGATTTATGCTCAGAGACTCAGGGGCATAGAGGAAGGAATGATTCCTCTCTTCACCAATCAGCACAGAGAAGCAGGCTGTTCCAGGGCAGAGTCAAGAAGCCCTGAGGGAGCAAATTTATCTGTACACACAATGGGAAGGACTGGGAAGGAGCTAGGGAAAGGATTGGAGCTTATCTCTGGGAACAGTGGCAACAGAGCTGTATAAGTACTCTATAGCTATGGGAGATGACTCCTGTTAAGGTAGGATGGAAGCTTGGGCCTTTGTGGGAAAATATCTTTCATTTATTGCATGTGGCAAACAATAATAATAATGAGCAGTATTTATAGAACCTGCAGAGGACTGTGTGTTCATTGTGCTATTTAACCACATAGAAACCCTCAGGGGTGTCTACTGTTACTACTGAGAAGAGTCTTCAAACATGACGAATGCATGCTCTGAAGCTAGGCTATCATGCCAAAGTCCTATCTCTACACTTACTAAATGTGCACTTTCAGGCAAACAGCTTTACCTTCCCATGCCTCTGTTTTATTATCTTTATAATTGGATAATAAAAACGCCATGAGGATGTGGTTGTGGAAAAGACTAAATGAGATTTCACCTGTGCAGTGTTTATCATCTTTCTGAAACATAATGTTTAGTAAATTTTGCCTCTCACTGGCCCGTTTTGTGGAGGCAAAAGTTGAGACTCAGGTGGAAGAAGTCAGATTTCTAAGGTCACACAGCTAGAAAGCGGAGAATTCATCTTCAAACCCAGAAAATCTCACCATAGTAACTGACCTGTGCATCACTAACCTTTATTAATCAAGGAGGTTTCTTTTTTCTGATAAATATTTTACTTGCTTAACTCTTTCTCAAGTACTTTGAAAAGCCGTCTTCCCCAAAATGTGCAGCCAGACAGAGATAAGACAATATTCATCTCTTTGATCATTATCATCTTCAGAAAATTTCTTAATCAATTAATGCATTCATCAAAACTTTGTTCTCTCACTGAATCCCTCAAAATGTCAAGCATAGTATTTAGTTGTTTCACATAAATTATCTCAGGCACTCTCTGCCACTAACTGTGCGTGACAAGTCCAGTTTTATACTTGGAACACTAATACTCAGGGAAGCTGAGTGCCTTGCCCAAGGCCATGCCATTGCTGGTGACTTTCCCAGGTCTGCTTATGCCACCTGCAGGGGTGTCCTATAGATTCTTCCTTTTTGTTAAATCTAAGTGTATCTAAAGTACAAGTTTGTCCTTTGTAACCATGACTGCGATGCAGCTCATGAAGTGCCTAGGGTGATGTCTCTATACAGTTGGGTATTCCTTAGGTATTTATTCTAGCTGTGTGTCTGATTCATTCAACAAGCATCCACTGAGTTAGTTTGAGCTAATCACAGAAATTGGACCCCAGTTTTCAATAGGAGAACCCAGTTCTGAGCCAACTGGTGAAGAGCTCTGTCCTAATTACTTCTTTTTTACTTGGACAGAATATCTGATATCTACTTTCAGGAAGAAAGATTTATTTTAACTCAGTGATTTCAGGAGGTCTCAGTCAGTGGGCAGCTGGAAATGGTGGAACCACACGGAAGGGCCTGAGTCTGAGGCAGAGCTCCTCAAGACATTGCAGACAGAGAGCCAAGTGAAGCAGGAGACAAGTGAGGTGAGGCGCAAGTTGTTATCTGGAGACTTAGGTAATGGCCAGAGCTTTCCCACGAAGAAGCTGTAATGTTTCTACTTCATTCCTTTATTTAGCTTAAGCTGCCGGTGGGGCCTCCCACACCAGGATGGGTGCCTGTGCCTTACTTCCTGGCCCACAAGTCAACAAAACACACCTGAAAACTCTGCCCTGGGTGCATCTCAGTCTCAACAAGTTGACACAATCCTTTCAGGTCAAGCCCCAAGCATAAGCACCCACCTTTTCCAGCCAGGCCCCACTTCTCAACAGCACACTATTCCAAATACATGAGACTTTTGAGGAACAGTCCAGATACAAAACCAGAGCAAGCACTCTGCTGAGCACTGGGATTCATGGAGAAGAATGTAGAAATTTCAACCAAAAAGGTATAAGTGAAAAATTTCTGAAGTTTTTGCAAATATATCTTCAGATTATTCAGATTTGAGATCTGGGGATGCTGCAGGCATCTGGCTATTGACTAGAGGATGGTACTGGTGGTGTAGTGTGGGTATGGCCAGAAATAGCCAAGAAACAATTTGAATGAGCAAGTCCCAAAGCTTGTGAAACAGCAGATTTCCTGATGGCTCCAACCAGCCTAAGTAAGAATGTCTGCACAGTGGCAGACAAGATAAGGAACTCAGCCAACTCCAAGCCCGAGCTGGGACTACCCTACTCCTTGCTTTCCTACCCTGCCTAGACATGGTTTGTCTATTAAAGTTGTCTACCATCTGGCAGAAGAGTTTTGGCATTCTACTCTCATGGCAGATTTGGGCATCCGTCATAACACCAAGTTGATGTGGTGTGAGTCATAGTGCATTGCTTTGATAATGAAAACAACAAAGGGAAAATTCCATGCAAGGCAAGAGGTAAGCAAAACAGCTCTGCTGAAAGCGAAGATTCATATGAAGATTAAGGTGTGTGGTGTGTGGTGTGCGTGTGTTACAGGATGCTAAGCTGGATAAAAACAAGGCACCGTGCCCTTTACCGTGGTGCTAGTCATTAGTGACTTGGAGACCTAGCAACAAAAAGGAGCTTGCAGTAAGAACTTTTCTTATTTCTGCAACAGAATGAGTGAAGGCTGGGTTCAGAAGGGCTAGGAAAAGATGGGGAGACAACTTTAAACCCCTTTCTGGAGCCTTGGTTTATAGGATTGTTGCTTTTTTGGCCAATTTCCTTTCTCTTCTTTTGCACATGTTTGTTCTGAGCCTCTGATTCCCTACAGCCGACCCCAGCCATCCCTTTATGGCTAAATATGTTGTCAACCTGCTGGTCTTTGCCAAGGTCATTAATAAAACAGCTCTTGAGATTATAGTGACACAGAAATAGGGAAGGAGGAGACCCTGGTTCAGACAGCAGCAACTCACTCTCCAACTGGTGCCCCGTTCCTTACCCTCCCGCTCCCAAAGGCACAGGCTAAGGTTTCTTTTTCCCCAACTGATGAAATTAATTCTGTCCTTGTACACAATTTCTTCCTCTGGTCACATTTATCTGATGTTTTTAACATCAGTGTGTCACAGCAACACAGCTCAGAGAAAGGCCAACATCTGGAGTCAGACATACCATTTGCACCCCACCCCTGCCACTTGCTCGAACCCTGGATTTTTAGCAGGTTGCTTGAGGTCAGCTTCTTCATCTGTGGAGGTTGAAATGTATTTAAAAGATGCAACAGAAAGATTGTAACTGCATGGATCTGCTCGGGAATTGGTGTGTTTTCGCAGGAAGTAGGAGGCATTTGTGTTCTGAGGATCAAAGGAGCCAATGTCTGTGAGAACTCTGAACTGCACCTCTAAAGGAATCACTATCTATCAATGCTTGCTTATTATTATATAATAATTCTAGAGCATAAGTTCTTCACTGCTATTTGCTGGTTTCTTACACGATACTACTGTGCCTTAAAAAAATAATCTCATCATCTGGAAGTAGAGCTTGTTGGTGGCTCTGTGAGACCTGTCCATGTGCTGGAGACAACTTTGTAAGCTCATGTCTCTGCTGCACTCCCTTTTAACTGAGGGTTGGGCATAGTGAGTGTGGATCCTGTCCTTGTGACATTGTAATGTGTGGTTCATTGCCTGAATCTCAATTTTTTTTATCTGCAAGATGGGGATACTAATGTCTTTTTCACAGTGGTGGTGAAGACATTAAAGCACCTGTAACAGAACCTTTCCACACGGCTTTAAAGAAAACTTAGGGCTTTAAATTAAACTTTTCTTCTAAGAGCCAGAAACATGTAAATCAGACTGAGCTACTTCCATCCATAAGCACTCAGAAACTTGACCATTTCTTTTTTTCTGGAATTAAATCGAAGATTTTCGGTGGCCCAAAAAATGTTATTTCCTTTCCCTACTTGAGGCTGGATCTGAGAGATTATGTAAGCATATCTCATAGATTTGCCTGGAGTACGTGATTTAAGTCTGCGTTAGGGACTGACTTGTGCCTCTCCCTCCAAAACCAGCATGTTACAGCCCTAAGCTCAATGTGACAGTTTGGAGACAGGATTTTTAAAGTTACAGTTAAGTTAAATGAGGTTGTGACAGTGGGGACTTTCCCCAACCTGACTGGTATCTTCACAAGAAGAGAAGGGATTTGAAGCACATGCTCACAGAAGAAAGACCTTGTGGAGGGGTAGTGGGACGGTGACTGTCTGCAAAATTCAGAGAGGCCTCATCGGATAGCAATGTACTAACCCTGGATCTCAGGCTTCCAGCCTCTGGAATGGTGATAAAGCCCACTACTGCCATGCAGCCCACCCAGCCTATGGTGTCATGCCATGGCAACACCAGGATACTCATACGGTAGGCCGGCTGAGGCCATACCCACTAAGTCATCCTAGTTTCCAAATGCACAGGCAGAGATGGACACCCTCAGGCCATCTCTTTCTTTCCCCCCATAATTATTTTATATTGGTCTATGTTTGTAGTACCTAATAATTTCATGTATTTTGAGAAGTTGCTGTATATACACATCCCATTTTAAGCTTTTATTCTCCATCCCCTGTAGCCCTTGGTCGTCCACCCCAGCGCTTGATCCCCTTCCCATCTCTGCAAAATCTAACCTCCCTATTTCCTATCATCTGTCTTTTGTTTTGCTCTGTAAATTATTTAGGCTTTGGGCTTTGTGATATTTGACCTCCTCGGACCTTCTCTGAAAGGGCTTCTTGATGTGAAGTCCATGGCAGCAAGCCTCCTTATCGACACTGTCTAAAGGCAGCATGGCTATTAAACAGAGAAGGCTCAGGCTCAGTCTTTTCTCTGAAAGCCACCAATTAGGTAAGTTATTTCTCCTCCTAGGGAAAGGGAGGGGAGATAGAAAGCCTGAAAACAGGCCTCCAGGTGAGCTCTCAACAAGGAGACCTGTCCGGCAGGGGAGAGCTGCTCTCCAGCTAAGGATCCCACAGAGCCTAGCACGTTCTACTTCTGGAGTCTCTCTTGTTTCCCTAACTCTGGACCTTGTCCCTTCTCCAGGCATACATTCTCTCAGGCTGTTTCTCCACTTCGGAATCTTTGCCCCTGTCTACAGTCCCCTGCCTGAGGTGCCTGATGACTCTCAGCCTTCAGGTCTCTGTCCACAGGTTACCTCCTTCTCGAGAATATTTTTACCCCCCCCCCCAAAAAAAAAATCCCCAGTGGCTGCCTAAAGTTATTCTCTAGTTGAAGATCATGCTAATTCCTTCCTTAACAGTACCCAAGTGAAATTTGCAATTATCCTTTTTATTTTATTGGTGCACTTATATTTGTCTTTTTATAATGAGATTATTAATCTCTTGAAGGTACCTGGCATGTGGCAGGTGCTTAGTACACACCTGTGACATGCATATTAACAAACAGGAGAGCCATCTCTGACGTGCAGGACCTGGCCTGGTTCCATCAAGTAGGACTTGAGGTAGATGTGAGCCTATATGACATGCACAGTAGGGTGTGTTGAACATAGACAATGTCAAAGAATGACAATAATGAGTAAAGTTGCTCTGTAGCCCTGACGGAATAAGATGAAAACAATATTACAAAAATAGTGGAATATCCAGACTAACTGAAGGGAGCGACTTCTCCTTTCCCATTCACACTTCTGGCCTTATTCTCTCCTTAGATTAGATTTAAGATATTCGAGCACAGCACACCATCTGATCCCTCACAGTCTCTAATCCAGGACAATGTTTCCCCTCCTAAAAGTTCCCCAAAGCAACTAACCAGTCATGTCCAGAGGAAGTCATCACAAATGCCTACTTGCTGGGATGCCGAACAGTCCCCATGGTGCTCATCCTGTCTTGTGGCCATTAACAATGAGCTCAACTTGTCCGATCTCCCATGTGTTCCTAGTTGTCTTTGGCTGAAGAATATTTATGTGACTTGTTGATTTGACTTCAGAGTCATCTGAGCTGAGGGACTTACCCAAGGTCAGGATGCCATCTTTCCTGCGATATGGTTTAGACTGAGCTTTCTCTTCTCTTGGCTTCTTCTCCAGATAGGAACTCTCACTGCAGCAGGTAGGTGGCCACGGGCACTCATGACCCTGTATTGTTAACAACCCATGACACAGAAGAAGAGGAGTTCTTCTGCCTTCTGGTGACCAAGAGTCAAAGCTTTAAACATTGTTTTTGGTTTTCTCAAATTGATTTCCATGATTACTGCTAAATTAGAGGGTGAGTTAGGGACTGACTGGCCAGACTGAAGCATATACCCTAGAAGTGGAAAGCAAAGTTTCCACAAATTGCTGTCCTGTAAATTTTATGTGGAAAGGGAGAAGATTACTTTCTCTATCAGTCAGAGCTCCACTGGGAGAACAGAAGACTCTCCGTGTTTTACAAGTAGTAAAGAATTTACAATAGAGAATTAGATGGTAGTAAAACTGCAATAAGAAGCAGAAGAGAAAAAATCAAAGAAAGTTGCAACTACTTTTTATTTATGGTGCTGAATTTTAAGGAATTGAGGAGGTAAAGAACCTCAGGAAGCTGTTGGTGATGACTGCGGATGATTTCAGAATTATGGCCGGTGAGTCATAGGAAAATGCCAGTGGGTGACTCAAAATCTCACATAGCTGAAGTGCTGGTTTTAAAAGAGTAATGATTATTTCTCTATAACTATGTGTCATCTCTCTCTCACTCACTTGCTCTCTCTCTTTTTTTCTCTCTCATTATCTCTAGCTATCTGTCTATCTCCTATTTCTGTCAATTGGCTACCTGCTTACACTTCCTTCCAACCTAATTTTGGTGTTCTAAACTTGCACAAACACCCCCCCTTGGCAGACTCTGGCTATTAGAGATTCTGGGATCTTTAGTTCATCATCATAGGCTTCTAGGCTTCGGAGACAGGGAAGATCAAAGACGAGAGACACGATATTGAGTGTCTGACAGATGATCTCATACAGATTTTAAGGCATGTTGAGCAAACAAGACATACACTACTATTCATTATAGATATTGTCAACACTTTTTAAAGGTTTTCACTACTTTGTTTTAACATGCAAGGGGTTGAGAAAGATAGGTTTCTTCCAACAGCTTTGAGGGGCTTGGAGGCTGGGAGGTTATAGTAGATGATCAGGATACAGGAAACTTTTTAAAATTTTCAAATAGTAAAGGAAATGCAAGTCACAAGCATGCTGAAGTTGGTGAGCCTAGTGGAGACTCAGAAGCTAAATTCAGTTCTTAGATGAAAGTCAAGAGATAGAACCTAAGGACTTGAGAAAAAAAAAACTTAGTACCCACAAAGAGGCACAAGAGATTTTCTAAGAGCAGGTCATATCGAAGTCCCTGTAAGTGTTTGTTTATGAATGAATGAGTGAGCAGATGCCAGAGATAGTGAGCCTGTTGACTTGGACGCGGCCTTTACCAAAATTTCGTTGTGTCTTTGTGAACAATTGGCAAAATGTTGATGCCATTACTGTTAAGTGAATCACAGCTAAATGGTTGCATCCTGAGGATTCTGACTAATGGATCTGCATCAACCTGAAAAAAAAAAAAAGCCATCTCTGTAACAGAGTTCCGGCTTTGATCTTGTCTGATCAACATTTTTATCAACGTTTTGTGTGAGAGCATTGATGGCTTCCTAATCGAATCTGAGCATGCGGCAAGGCTGGGGGAGAGTAAATGGGTTGTATAATAGAATCAGGATTCACCAAACCATCAATAGCTGGGCATGAAGGGCAGAAGGGACAAGTTGAATTGTATTAGAAATAAATCTAAAACACTACTTCTAGGCCTCCCAACAGTGTCGTGAAGGGAAGGAAGAGGGGGCGCCTAATAGCAGACCCTGAGAAAAGACCAAGATCTTTATTGCAAACACTTATAGACTACTGGATCATATTGAGCTGTCAAAATAATGAAGCAACTCTGGATTACACTTATAGAATTGTGCCAGGAACATAGTGTATGTTCAACAGGTGCTACTTAAAGTAGTGTATGGCCTCATGATCACCCTGGAACACTATGTAAAGTTACTTTTTCATGCATTTATTCAACAAATTTTTTTGAGATCTAGAGTTGTATCCTACACTGGGCAGGGTGCACATAAGGAATACAAAATAGACAAAATCTCTGCCATGGAGGAACTGAATCATTTATTAACTACCCATCATGCTCTGCACACTCCATAAAGGCTGCAAAGATGAATGTAGCTCCTGCCTTCAAACTCTTGTTAAAGAAATGTTACAAACACCCACCTAGAAATGTTTCATGCTGTAAATACTCCACAGAGTTGTGAATCATACCAAAATCACCTTGTTTATAAATGACACATAGGCTGTGTGTGTGTGTGTGTGTGTGTGTGTGTGTGTGTGTGTGTGTGTGCGCACAATAAATTTGTTTGTAAGCCAAGTCTGGTAGTACCGGTTGTCAATTCCAGCACTCTGGGAGGCTGACCTTGTCTCAAAATCAAAAATAAAAATGTGCTGAGGATGTAGCTCAGAGTGAAGGCTCTGGGCTTGATCTCCAAACACACACACACACACACACACACACACACACACACACACACACACACACAAATTTTTGCTCTCCACCTTATGAAATATATATATTTATAGGCCAATGGGGAAAAACATTTTTACACCTTGCGGTAACAAATCCTAGGACTAGGACCTACTTAATGATAGGACTTCCTTAATGAGCACACAATGTGCAAGAAGTGTTTATGTAGAATGAAGAATGGCCACAGACTGTGTAGTCACAGAGGATAATGTTCAGATGCAGCTGGAAGTTTCTGAGCAGCAGATTGGAGATTCCACAGAAAACAAAAATCTCTCTAGCAATCAGAGCAGTTTCTTCGTGGAAGGATGTATCTATGGCTCAGGAGATGCCCTGCCACTGGAGGTGTGAGGTCTGAAGCTAGATAGGGAGAAGAATAACTCCTTGATTTGTGTTTCAGGTTGAATGACCACTGAGGTCATGTTGAGCCCTGAATCACTTTGAACTTTTAAAAGTATATTGCATTGTTACGTTTTCATCATACATTGCTATGTTACAGGTATAAATCAATGCTTACTTAGCTCAACTATGGACTTCCCAGGAGCCTCAGGAAAGGGTGAGGTGGTATATTAGAGAAATTGTGGATTTAAATGTTTCCTTTTGTTCAGACTATTTACTTTCTCTGCAACTGAACTCTCAAATCTGTAAAATGGATGTGATAACATTACTTTGTCTCATAGCCTTGCTGCAGTGATGAGGAGAATGTGTGTGGGCAAATCATCTTGAACATTGTAACACACACTTAAAGCATGTGTACATTTGAGGGTATGTGTTCCATTCTTGGGTTCTGCTACCATGTGGCACCTGACTTTGTGGAATGCACAGGTCAATTCTACATTCCAAGATACTTTTTGTTTTTAAGCAAACTGCCATTGAAATACTGTGGCTAACAAGTCAGAGGATCTATAGTCAGTGTTTTCCACCACCATCCCTCTGCCAGAGGAAGAGGAGGAGGCTCTGAACTCCACTTTTGCATAAATTTTCTGCTCCTTCTTTGCATTATCTCTTCCCTGGTCCTTCCGGTCTCTTCACTCAGGTGTTGACGCTGCTTGTGTTTGGATCAGTGGATTCGGAGCACCCTCTAGAGACAAGAGAGTGATGTGTTCCACTTGAGAGAAGAGATTTTTCTCTTCATGAAGTTGCTGGTGCAAGCAAAATGTCCTAGGAACAGGTAAGATTAGGAGCAAGAGAAAACAGGCAGGGAGAACCTCGCTTGCCTTCACCCAGCCCTCCCTGTCACTGCTGGTGGCTGGCTTCTCTTATCCATCCCGTCCCCCAATGGCTCAGAAGATGGTAAGCAACACAGGATCTGGAAAAAGAATTCTCTTCCTGAAGATCATGAACAAAGAAGATTTAGAAAAAGGGTTCTCTTTTATGTCTGAGAATAGGGCTCAGTTGAAGTTTAGTGTTCCAATAAGCTCTAATTGAACCTTTAATGAATCTGAGCTGGCCAATGTCATGGGTCTAGAATTAAAATCACTGAAGATGGGGTCAGTATTTTCTCGTCTGATCACCCAAGTGATGTGTCCTACTCAATCATCAGAAGAAGGATTTACTCAAGCACCATGAGCTGGAGAAAGTAATTTTAAGTATGGTTTATCTTTGACTGTTTCCTCCCAGTAATTTTATGTCTCACATCCACCACTTTCAAAGTTTCACGTTATTCCTGGTCCTGAATAAACATTAAGAACAGCTAGAATATGACTGTAAAGAATAAGAGAAAAAGACATGAGAGAGGGCAGTAAGGCAGAAGGAAGTGATGTAACCCATTGTAGAACTGTTACGTTCAATAATTAACAAAATTATTGAGTGACTGAGAAATCGAACCATTTATCTTTTCCTGAAAGAAAAGGTGGAATATGGTTACAGGGAGAAAGGAGATAGGACAACTGACATTTGAAATCCTCGTCCCTGTAGTCGGGACAGGTAGTCTGATTTTACACATGCCTGTGGTTCACTTACATTTGTTGAGTGATTAGAATTTGTTGGGACCTGCGGTAAGTGTGCCTGTCATGATTCTTGGAAATCAGAATGGAGATTCCTCAAAACGCTACAAATAAAAATTCCTTTTGATCCACTCCTTTGGTTCTTTTTGAAAAAGTTAAACATACCATATTACAGCAACACTGAGCCCTCATGTTTATAGCAGCATATAGCTCAGAACAGCTAAATTTTGGAAGCAGCCTAGATGTCCATCAACAGAAGAACAGAGAAAGTATGGTGTGCTGAGAGGATGGAGTACTCTTCTCTAACTCTCAACTCTTGATTTTTTGCCTGAACAAAACTGAACTCATTTTGAGGGAAGCAAATATTTAATTCAGAATAGTTTATTTTCAGTCTTGGCACTAAAGATGTTGGCATTTTAGGTCAGATAAGTCTTCACTGTTGGGCTGTCCTGCTCCTGGTAGGATGTCTAGCAAAACCCCAGCCTCTCTTGCTGGGTGTTGCTAGCAGCCCCTTCCTTTGTGACAATCTAAATGTATTTGGACAGTAGCAAATGAATAAAATAAAATAAAAATCACGTGCAACTGAGAGCTAGTGGCTCAAATCCTTCAATTATTTATTATTTTGAATTTATAGCATTTAACATTCATGTAAAAATAATCATGCATCAAGATGACGGGAGCTGATTAAAACTGTGAGAAAAAACAGCGGCATCATACATATAGGAAATAGGATAGAATTATCAGTCATATACATTAAATAACTCTTAAAATACAGTTAAAAAATTGAGAGACACAATGGTGAATGTCAGCAGAAAATTCAATACAATAAGAAGTGTAAGCGTCAGAATTTGAAATGGAATAACTGAGATTAAGAACAGAAGTGGAAGAGCAGTGAAAGAGGAACTATAAGATGTCAATGGAAAATATACATAATAAAGCTCAGTGAGACAGGAAGTGGGATGTAAGGAAGGAATATAAGTATAAAATTAAAATTTTAGCATGTACATCCTTGATCATGAAACAGTTTTACTCTATTGCTGCAGATATGAATGGTTTAATAACGAATTAGGAGTTCTTAAGATTCTTGGAAGGGCTGGAAGCAAGTATTAGTGGAACTGCCACCAAACGTCAATGAAAACTTCATTGATGATCTGACCTTGAACTTGGAGAGCATGGAGGAACCCACACAGGACTTCTTAGCTAAAAGCCAAGATTCACTGGCTCAAAATGTTCAAGCACAGCCTCTGACCTATCATTATATGGTTATATTTTGGTTAACCGGGGCTACCATAAAAGCGTCACATAGTAGGTTTCTTAAAACAACAGAAAATTTATTGTCTCAATTCTAAAGCAGGAGGTGCAAAAGTCAAGCTGCTGGTATGACCATGCTACCTTCAAAGTTGCCTGGGGAATGTTCTCTGACTCTTAGCAGCTCTTGGCAACTCTAATTCTGGTACTGAGGGTTGTGGCATCATTGCTGTAGCCCCATGGTGTCTTGTGGCAGCTTCCCTCGGTGCCTGTGTCTGTGCCTGGGTTTCCCTTTTGGTGTGTGGACACCAATCATATGGGTCTACAATGGACCTATGTCCAAATGACATTCCAAATAACATTTGCTGAGAAATTAGGGCTCCAATATCTATTTTGGTGGGGTACAACTCAATCTGTATCAGACTATTAAGATATGCAAACCCAAGAGCAACTCCTGAGAATCCAGGATTAAAAGTAAAACATAATTTTAAAAATTGAGCAGAGTTAGAAGCTGTGTACTTCCAAGATGGCAGGCAGATTATGCAAAACAGGTCCAGGAAAGTCACTAAACAGACTAACAACAGAAAAACAAGCAACAAACAAATACCCAATTTCAATCCCACTGTGTTTAGCCCCTGGAATGACAGAGCCAGTGTCCTCAGGACCCATGTGGCAGGGCCTTCACTGTGTTGTCTCCGGTGAGCTGCAACTCAGGAGTCACTGGCAGCCTTAAGCTTTCAGATGGCTCCCCCCAGTCCTCGTCAGAGGGTCTTGAACTCCCAGACCTTGTTCTCAGCTTGCTGGGCACTCTGTGCTTTCAGCAATCCTAGGAAGAAAGGGACTGAGGAGGATTTTCCTCAGTTCTGCTTCTCTTTGCCACCCTATGCCTCTGGATGCCCCCGGGCATCTAGATTTCTCTTTGGCTTTCGTAGGCTCCCATTTCCAGAGCCAAAGAGGCAGAAACTGCCTAGCTAGGCCCCCGTGTGGGCAGCAGCAACTGGGGCAAGTGCCCAACTCTAGTGGTGCCCTGTCTTTTTCCCCTGAAAAATTTCACAGTTTCCCATGTAAGGAGGGTAGCTAAGTCTCTGGACTTCCTGGTGCTTTGCTCTGGTGGACTAGGTTTCTACTTGCTGCTACTATAACAACTTCTAGGCTGTGTCCTGGCAGGGAAGCTGTGAAGTTGGCTTAGCAGGGACAACAGCTTCCTAGGCATGGGCTGGGATCTACACTGACGACTTGGGTACCTGTTTCCTATTATTATCATCACAGGTTCTGGTCAGTGTCTGGCAGGGAAACTTCCTGGCTCAGTCACACAGGGAACAATGACAGCTCTGGCTGGGCTTCTGAGCTTCCTCATGTAGTTTTCCCACTTTCCGTGTCTTGCCTGCTTGATGTTCCATTCAGGGTGTGATTACGTAGCTGGTATAGTAGCCACGCTCAGAAGGAGCGTGGTGGGTACCACAGAGCTCTCTGTGAATGCGGCTTCCTCCAGGGAATCCTCGCAAGCTGCCTTCTTCAAGTGCGGTATTTCTCAGAGCGGCAGCTTGAACAGGCCCCCAAAGGGCTAGGCCGAGGCCAGGCCAGGGCTGGCCCCCCAAAGGGCTAGGCCGGGGCCAGGCCAGGGAGCGGGGACGGCGCGCGCCCTGGCGGCCAGTCGCCGCGCAGCACTAGCATGAGCTCAGTCATGGCTTGGCTGAGGCAGCTGGAGGGCGGGCGGGTGTGGCCGGGGGGCGTGCCTGGCTAGCTGGGTCAGGCCGTGGGCGTGCCCTCGGGGCGGAGCCGAGGCGGGGCCGGTCTCTGAGCCCCGGGGCAGCCGCTGCCGGGGTGGCAGCGTGGACAGTAGCAGGGGGGCCGCGGGTTGTTGCTGCCGAGGCGTTGGGCGCAGCACCCCCTGCCGTCGATGGTGCGGGTCCCCCTGGTCGCCGCCCTCGCTGCTCTGGAGCCCGCGGGGAGACGGCTTCGAAGGGCGCGCACGGCGCCCACCTGAAGCTGCACGGGAGCCAGAGCGCCATCGCGCAGTCGCGCAAGGGCCCTGGGGCCGCCCGCTGCTCTGGCCCGCCACGGCCCGCGCCCCACGCCGGTGAGTAAAGGTGACCCCACCCTTTACCGACTCAAGGGTGGAGGTGGGAAAAGACTTTGTTTTGAGAGATGCACAACTGGGCCAAATTGATGTCTATTGTTAATGTCTTGTTCAAAGAAAAAGAAGGAAATGATTTGGAGAACAGTAGTTACTGTCTAGAAAAAGTACCCTCCAGAAAGACTGGGTCAATCAGCTAAACGCACATTTCTTAATATGATCCTGGCTAAAATAATAATAATGACCCTGAGGACAGGGCTCAAATGCAAGATCTCAGAGAGTTAATTATAAAGGGAGTCAAAAAGTCGGTCCCAGGGTTCCGAAATGTTGCTTAAATGCCCAATCCCCCCATAAGTAACCTGAGGCTTCCATTTGATCAAAAATAAATAAATAAATAAAACAGGAGGTTTTTGCTACCAGATAATGGGAAAAATAAACATCTTTGGGAGCTGGAATTCTCACAAATAACCTAAGAAAAGGGAGGGTGGGGAAGGAGGCTGGAACTCCTTGCTGCACCAGCAGGTGACCAAGGGTTATCTGCTGGCTTTTATATGTTAAATGTGGCAAAAAGGACATTCAGGGACTCACTGTACCCAGGGTTGAAGGACACTAGGTCTAGAGCCCCAGTTGTCTCTGGAAAGGAATTGCAAGGTCCTTATGGGCTCCCAGTTTACCTGTCACCCCAGCAGGACAAAACCTCAGGCAACTTTGGATGTTGCAGGACTAGCGAGTCTGCTTGTTCTATTCTTTCCTCTTAACAAAGTGGCTTTTAGGCCACGGTGAATTTTAAATATCTATAAATTTACAGTGGTTGGAAGATTTAAACTTAACTTTAAAACTAGGAGTTTGGCCAGATGAAAATAAAAAATTTTTTACAAAGCTGAAGAGAGGAAATAAAGAGGTCTGAAAGAGGGTCTATAAAAGAATTCTTAAGGGAAACGCAAAGCTGTTTATAGAACAAGATGGAAAAAAGCAAAACAAGGCTCACAGTTGCTATTCTAGAAAAGGGGGTTAAAAAACAGTGGCTTGATATCTCTGAAAAAGCTGGGCAATCTAGTTAAAGCTAAAATGAAATGGGGGAAACTGCTGTAATTATGGAAAAACTGGGCCACCTTAAGAGGAAATGCTCTCTATAGATAAGAAAAAAAAAGAAGTAAACACTTTTATGGTTCTTGATAAAATAAATAGGGGTATCAGGAGTTCCCTAAGATGAAGTCCTACTGAGGGTTTCAAACCTATATTTGTTTTTGAAGTAAGCTTCCTGTAGACTATAGATGGTTTTGTATAATAGATTTAAAGGATGATTGAACCCAAATACAAAATCTATTTGCCTTCAAATGGGAAAATCTGATAAATGGAAAAAAAAGAAACAATATTGGTAAATGATACTTTCACAGGGATTCTGAAACACCTAGCATATTTGGCCAAACACTTGAGTTCATATTGGAGGAGTTCACTTCTACCCCAGGGACTAATCTTTTACAATATGTAGATAACTTATTGGTATCAGGTAGAACTTTCAAGGGCTATAGTAAATCTGCTAATTTTCTGGGCCAAAAGGAGTTGTATATCTCAATAAGTAAGTTATAATTCACTAAAAAAGTTAAATATCTAGGTAATCTTATTAGTGAGGGAAATCAAAGGATTAATCCAGAAAGGATCGAGGGAATTATGAGAAATACCAGGCCAAAGACAAAAAGGGAACTCTAAAAATTTCTAGAA
Source organism: Ctenodactylus gundi (assembly GCA_004027205.1). Taxonomy (NCBI): domain Eukaryota; kingdom Metazoa; phylum Chordata; class Mammalia; order Rodentia; family Ctenodactylidae; genus Ctenodactylus; species Ctenodactylus gundi. Next base: position 137,235 of record PVKB01004516.1, read on the forward strand.
ATGTTGGGTTATTGTAGACTCTGGATTGACTTTTATGCATGTGACAGTTAAGTTGGATAAAGATGTAAGTGACTTCATTTTGTACTGGCTTCTTAAGTGTTATTTTAGGCCCAGCTAAGACAGGACAAATGGTGTGCTGATGGTCCATAAAAATCTGGTAGGGTCATTGTAACACTAAACCAGATGCTAGGTTAGCACCCAGGAATAGCCCCAGGGCCTCCCTGACCTTCCTGTAAACTTTGTGTGCTACCATTAATTTGTAACCCTAGGGCATTCTTGACACTCGTGAATTTTGGGTGCTGTGATGATTTCTAACCTTTAGGATCTATGGCCTTATTTCTTGCCTCTGTATCTCACTCTTGGTGCCTCGCTGGCGCCATGGTACATTGATGGGTAACACCATATCAACTCCCATCCATCTTTAAGACACCTTCCAGAGACCAGACACAGATGGGCTGACAGACAGTTCAGCCCCACGTGGGCTCTTAAGCCCACTTAGTAATTGGTCATTTTCAAAGAACTCTAGTTTTGTGTGATTGGGCCCCGTCAAATGTAACTGACACCTTACAGATTTTAAGTGGTTGATACCGTTACTACGGATGCTATGTAACTGTGATTAGTTTTTGTGTAATAATGTTGTACCTCACCTCCCCTTCCAAAACCCTGTATCAACCCTCTGCTTTCCCGGTTCAGGGCTGTTCTTTGTATTCTCACACTGAGAAGCAGGATCTGTCAGGCTGTCAATAAAGATCCTTATCTTGCCTTAATTGGTTTATGGTGGGTTTGTTAAAAGTCGGCCTATAACAATGCACATAAAATTAAAAGCCTTTATCTTGACCTGCTAAAAGAGCCAGAGTCCCTCCTATGCACAATGAAAGACGAAAACAAGCTGGAAAAACCTAAGACATGGCTATGTATTTGCCTCTGGCTAGTGGGAACGTGAAGGACAGTGTTAGATCTAAGCTTAAGATTATGTCCAGGGCTCCCGTGCCTATCAGAGTTAGGATGAGGGCCCGGGATATGGCTAGGCCAGGGGATCCCATTCATGTTAGGTTTGCAGTTATGGTCAAATCTTGGGCTAGTGTTTAGGGAGTCCTAGGGGTAGAAAAAAAAAGCTGAGGAGAACAGGACATGCTGAAATTCGGACCAGGCATGGGTTTGTGAGCGTCACCTAGCGGTAACAGTGGCACATTGTTCAAGATGGTGGATCTTTACATTTTCGCGCCGTACGCGATCAGGTGACCAGACAGGCAGAAAGGAGGGAGGAGGGATTAGGATGTGACGTTGTGATAAACGTGGCCCTGAGCCAATGCTTTAGATCTTCCCGGGAAGACTGTGAATCCCGCCAATGGGAAA